>CAUDNR010000904.1:5834-18023 GCA_958430865.1 Entrophospora sp. SA101
CCTCTGCTCCTTTGTCTGGATCATAAAGAATTTTTACAGACTTACCTTTATGTGGCTGATACTTATTATCAAAAACTTGTATATCTTCACCTTGATATTGTCTTAAGAAGTTTAAAGTTGATTCATTTCCAAAAGCACCCATGGCTAGAACATGAACAGCTGACTTCAACAAATCTCGCATAGCATTTTCTGATTCTCGGGCATGAACTCCACTATTAATTTGATGCATAATAGCATTTACTTCATCTAAAATAACTACATAAGAATGACCTCCAAAAAGGGAAAGACGGTGTGTACTCTCAGCCTGAACAATAATAACATCCCAATTACATATGGCTAAATCTCCTTCAACTTCTTGATAATTACATACACACAATCCTGCATTTTGTAGTATATCAACTTTAGCTTTAGTCTCATTACTGAGAGTCTTACAATATGAAACCCAAACAAAACACAGCAGTCTGCTCCCTTCTTTGGCTAAGGAATTGAGAATAATTCTTAAAGCTTTTATTTTTCCTGTCAATACAGGTGATCGGATAAGAGATGTAATGGGTTCCTCACTCAAGAAATCAGGATAAGCTTCTGGAGCATTTTCCATTTTCCCTGGCATTGATATTTTTTCCAGATAATTCTACAAGTGCGCATGGATGTTTTACAGCATTTGGTAATCTTTCAATTAATCCCCACTTAGGCTTTACTTTTGATTCAACTTTATCTGATACCTTATCAAAACTAAGCCCAGTTTATATTGTTTTTGCCAATAGCACTTGAGTATAAAATGCCCATTTTTTTCAAATAAATCCATAGAGTTGATCCTTATCATGTTTAATGTCACATATAGGGCATTCTTTAACAGATCATGCTTGAAAGTTGATGAATCCCTTCTCAATTCTTCCAATCTGGAGCCACCCATATTTTTCAATAACTAAATTAGCACCTTTATTCAAAGCATTTTCATTGTCGATAGGTCAGGATTCTTCTTTCACTGGCTCCTCAGAAGAAAAGGTTCGTGGCCAGATCACGGAATAATCTGATTTTGGTTGAACCAAATAATCTTCTAGTTTTTGAAATCCATTTTTAACAGAGGAAATAGCTGCTCTTTTGATATGTCCTTCTTTTGCTGATCCAAGAAGCTGAAGATTAAAGTGGGATTTGTAAAGTCCAATATCAATAAATTTGGAATAGGGTTCCCCAACTGATTCAATGACTTTTTCCACAAAACCTTTAAGGTCTCGATAATCAATAAATCGAGTATGAGGATAAATAATATGCCAGCTGCATTTATTTATATTTGATGAACTTGCCAAAACAAAGTTATTTAATGATACCATGCAACCCAATGTGGAATATAATGTATTTGCGCAAGCGACTAAAACTCAAGATAACAAATCTTCTCGTGTATTTTTTTTATCGTCTAAGGAAGGCACTTTAGAATTTGTAGAATCAGGCTTTTGCCTTGCATCAATATCAATAATCAAACGAAGAGGCTGGTTACCATCAATACATTCGTGAGTATCAGGTATTCTATAAACTTCTCTAGGATGATCAATCACTGTATAACCTTTTCCTGCCATCCGAATTGTATATTGAGAATGGATCTCTTTGGGTTGGTATGCCTCTAAAAGTGCTGTTTCATTTTTATCAGAAGAGCTGGCATGGCCATTAGATGTGAGCCAGTATTTATAAAATGTATGTTCTTTATGACCAGCTTTATAATCAAGATCTGTTAAACCTGTAAAAAGCTTTTTTGCCTCATTATATTCAACGGATTTTTGATTTAGGCACTGTTGTTGTAACGATTCCCACAAATGTTTTTTTGCTTCACTAGACAAACTCATTTTATTGATTTGTATATATGCGTTGTTTGATCTGACAAAAAGTATATGTAGTAATATATGTATTATTATTTTGAAACTATAATAATTAATAGATAAATCTTTAAAATAAAATTAATTATTCCAAAAATTTCAGCGAACAAGTTCGCCCAAATAATATAAATTTGATTGAAGTAATTATTATATACAAAAACAATAAAACCCAATGGCATTCTATCATTGCCAATATATTCACAGAACTGGAAAAATCTGTGGTCAAGGATGTTATCATCCTAAAGGATGCTATATTCATTGTAAATCTCCTTGTAGAGATTGTGGTGAGCTAAATAGTTCTATACATAATGCATGCTAAAACATGTAGGCAAATATCAAAGTAGAGAGAATTATCACAGAAAAAAAACAGGATGAATTACGTGCAAAAATTACTATGTTTGAGAATCTACCTGACTTATCTAATTCTGGGTATGAATAGACAGTTATAAAATTAGGGGGAAATATCTTGATATATAAGGAATAACTCACCTTACTATAGGCCATTTTTTCTCTGGCTTCAAGCATATATGCGAGAAGGCGGGAATGTGGTAAGCTAACATATTCTACATATGGTGCATGCTGGAATCATGTGAGTAAGTATCGAAAAAGAGAATATTATCATCAAAAAAAGCAGGCTGAATTACATGCAAAAATTGTTATGCTTGAGAATCATATACCTGACTTGTCTGATTCTAGACATGAAGTATAATCATGCGCTTGGCATATATTAATTATTTTTCCAAGACCTCTTTATAAAGCTATGGATTCCAAGACTTTTGATCGAATTTGTGTCTTGTTCATGTCCATTTTCTAACAGAATTACAATAACTGCGACCCATTCAATTTTGGGTAAATATTAGATATTCTGACCCGAGATAATTAATTTTCAATTTGAAAAAATAAGTAGGTTAATGTACAATCACAATCTACTTATTGATATATATCTATCATGGCAACTCTCCAAAAAACTAGAAACCCCAAAACTAATAGCTTTACCTCCATTTTGGATCAGATCCTCAATAAATATAACCTATTGGCTGAATCAAACCCACTTCAATTATGTGCTCATGCCGATGAGCTTGGTACTATGCTACCAGATTGGAAGGCTTGTAAAGATGTGAAAGAAGCTCTTCACCAGCGCCTATTCAAAGACAATCAAATAGAAGCTCTTGTACCAGACAAAAGGGGGGAAAACTTACTATCAAGGAAAGAGCTCAATATTGTGCAAAAACTGAAGATGTGTGGGATATTTGGTTACATGCTTTAGATTTAATCAAGACAAAAAATGATAGTGATGAAGAAATTGTCACATCCAGCTCACATCTTACATTATTTCGTAAGGAATTGAAAGAAGCTGGAGTTGATTCTAAAGTAATTGATATATATGCTAAATTTCCAGCACTTACTCAAGATTCTAACAAAATTCAGAAGAAGCAACTTGTACAGCGATTACCCAATGCTCCTAAAATCCCTAAACACTTCTCCTTAGGGGAGTGACTTAGAAGAATTCAAAATATTGATACTACTAAAACTCCCACTATGCAGGATCTTGCGGATGTGATTATGATGTTGAGCATGAGACCCGCTGAAGTTACTACTCTACGTATTATCCATTGTGAACCTGATGAACCAGACCCTCCGAAATGGTACAAGCCTGGTTATTCTTGGTATTGTACAGGATTTATTAAAAATAAGGGAGAAAAGGAGGTTAATCCTGAGCCCCGACAATTTCTTTCCATGGAAAAAAATCCAGAACGCGCAAAAGAATTGCTTACTTGGATTCAAGATGCAATAGCAACCAGAAAGTTATGTGATCCTGTATATAGTGATAATGGAAAACGCAATATTAGAGCATTTAGCAAATTTTTAAATCCATATGGTATTACTGCCAAAAGATTGAGAAAAATAGGGAGTAAACATGCTTCTAGAGTTCATGGTAGTCAAAATCCAATGGCCCAACATCTTAGTTTATTTTGTAGAATTGCAATGAGTCATAAGATCAACCGTTTTGATTCTGGAACTTATTATGCTGAGGGTGACACTTCTTCTGATTCAAATTCTGATAGTGATACTAAACCCAAGCCTAAGAATAAACCAGATGCTTTAGCAGAAATCATTGACATGTATAATTACTAATTATCCATTACACTTTCTTTGTTCGTCATATATGTACATCATATTCTATATCAGTAGAAAAAAATTAGACTCTGTTTCCGTTCTGAATCATTAGTATTTATTTTGCGAGATTTCATATCTTGTTTTTTCTTCTGAAGTTTTGCTCATGTGTGCGTTACAATTTGTAACACTGATCATTTTGGTAAGAAAAAAAAAAATAATGCCATGTAATATTATGCGATCACTGGATCTTCTCTGTTTTACAAATGAATAAGAGGTATGAATTGTTGTTGTATAAAAATGATTAAGCTATTTTTTTAACATTGAATGAGGGCTTGTGCATCATATAAGAAGTGTCAAAGTTTTCGATTTCACCTATCAGTTAAAATACACAAATAATTAGGATTGGCAAAGGTAACAGATCACCCATAGAGAATAAATTAATCCCATTCATGACACATATTGCTCCAAAATTACTAATTTATCGATTGTAGTGTTTTGCATCTTTAAAAGAGTGATCCATTGAAACTACTTACATTATAAAACATGCGTTATTAGAATGAGTGGTTCAACTTACTATTACAAAATAAATATTGGATATAATCCATACGTAGTATTATGGCCATTGCTAACCTTAAAGCCCTTGCATATAATATCTTAAAAGAATTCAAAGATCCCATTGTCAGTGGTAAGGATTTATCAGAGTTGAACTGTTCAGAATATGACAAGAAAATTATTTTGTCTCCTCATATCAAATCTTTCACAACATTGAAATGTGGACATATGTTTCATAGACTTTGTCTCGAAAAAAAGATTTTACTTGCTTATCCAAATGTATGTCCTTATCCCAATTGCAATGAAAAACTTGACCTAATAGAATTTCCTAGGCATGATTCTGAGTCGAGTGGAATATCCTCTATAGCTGGCAATCTAGAAAAAAATCTAGGAATTAGTTCTCTTGATACGGTGGATGAAATTATGGAAGAAGATGATGAGGAAGATGATTCAGCTTTGCAATCAACTGATCCCAACTCCAATACTGTCACTACTGCTACCACTAATCCCGATACAATTGCTAATACATCATCTCCAAGCATCTTACCATCCAAGCGTGTTGGGGATCCTACATCTGCTGATAAGCCCTCCAGTAAAAAAGCCAAGAAGCAGAGTAAGAAGGAAGAATCTCCTACATTGAAAAAGCTTATCAAAGAATTGACAACTACTGCACCAGAAAATTCCAAGAAAATAATAGATGTTGGTGAAAATACCAATAATTTTTTATACCATTATAGCAAAATTACACACGCCGAATCTAAAAGTGAAATAGCAAATAGAGAAGTTATTGAATGTTACTTCAATTTTGGTGTAGTTTTAAAAAAACAACTTGATCATTACAAAAATTTGAATCATAGGGAATGTGTGTGTTTGGCTCTCGTTAATGATGAATTTCGAAAACAGCTCCCCAGTGATATTACCAATGATGCTTTGAAAAAAAGAAAGGAAAGGGCAAGGAAGATTTATGATTTATTTTCTAGTATTGGTAAAGAAAAAACAAGAGCTGTTAAAATGTTTACCGCATCAATCATTTCAAACTTAAGTCAAGATAATATTGATTATGTAATTGTTGAAATTTTAAAAATAAATAGCAAATCTCGTAAAAATGTACACTTATCTTAATAGGTGTGAGCCAGCTTCCAACTGATAAAACAATATTATTCCTATATAATAAATTTGGGTTCGTTTCTGTAAATGATTCATTACTGTGTAATTTTACTGCGCCGGTGACGTCCATTTCCTAATCTCAAGTTATGACACAACTTTCTGTAAGTTCCCATAAACATTTTACTGATTTTATACCTTTGAAATATATGAAAATCCTATTACTTTGCAGACATTATGTTCTAACTTCCACGATCTTCTGCAATTCTTTTCTAAGTATGCATATACTTATCACCAATAAAATTCCTTGACCATTACTTCTTCGCAAAAATAGGAAGTTCATAAATATATATATTTGATTTTTTTTTCTTAGATGCGGTATGAAATAGTCAAGTGTCTTTTCCATATCATTTTCTAAAATTATATTGATGAATTAGAAATTTTTCAAATTTGATAATCTAATCGATCAAATAATTGGATATGTCAGGCAACATTTTAATGGGGCTGAGTAAAGATAAAATTTCGATATGTACAACACCTGATCATAATAATGCATGTGTTTATTTGTGTAATCTATTAATTAGCATTCATGTAACTGCCACCACTGTCATCTACCAAGCAGTAAAGGAAGAACCATGGATTCTGAAAGAAGAAGTAAAGAGGGTGGTTCGGCAAGCAATTTCATCGGTATCGAATCTATATGATCAAAATTCTACTCAGCAACAAAAACTTTTGAAAATACCTCACCAAGTAAGTTTTTTTTATGTGAACTAAAAATGGCCCAAGCCATTAAGCTGAAGGATGAGTGTCACAGATTTGATTCCACCTGAATAGCAAACATATCAGCATTAGTTATCCTATTTAGCCCATGTACAGGATTTAATCCTGGGAACATAAGGAGGGTGGCTAAACTGTGTTGCTATTATACATGCAGCCCAAAGTATTTTGACACTGTCATAAAGGGGGGTTACACACGTAGTAAAGGGGTGTTACACTTATGTTTTTAATAGTGAAAGCCATAATTAATTTCTACTTTCTACCATCAAATTTGGAATAATTTTGACCATCAAAATCACCAAACCAATTTGGGCTGCATGTATAGTTGCTATGTTCTGCTAATGTGTGGTGGAAGCGAAACCATGCAAAAGTTAGTGTCAACATGTGGGCCCCATGAGTGCATTAGCTTTGCCTGTGGCATACTGACAGCGTGCACATATTAATTGGAATAGTATATATCACTAAACTTGTGAACACTATGAGCTAACTATATAAAATTTGGATTTTTTTTGTTGTTGTAATGGTTCTAACTCAAATTTCTGTTAGTTTGAGATGGCATATGAAGGAATCTTTAGTTTGCTTAACATTGGAGCATTAAGAGTAAACAAAGAAAAACCTATCACCTTGGAACAGATTGAAAATAACCTTCAGAAGATGAAGTTAAAACTGTCAGTAAGTATTGTTAGATATTTTAGCTGTGCTAGTTTTACTAATAATCACACAATACAAATCTTACTAATGTTCCATCTAGATAAATTCAACATCACTTGCCCAACAATTGGCTCTAGGTTTAAGAAATATATCAGCTTCTAACCTTGAATGGAATGTTCCACTAGCCAACTGTATAATTGATGATAGTTCAGATTTGGTGAATAATCTGAAAGAACCTGCGAAAAAAACATTTTTGAAACCTGCACGACAAATGGTACCTCCAAGCTTATCACTAATTAGAGAAATGTGTAGGGAATTTGTGACAGGCTTTGATGGACATGATGGAACTTGAAAAGAACTGATGGAAGATCTTAAAGAAGTCATAAAGCAAATTCTCTACACAGTAAAAGATATCTTGAACAACCTAGCTTTTGGTCCTGGTTTTGCTGATTCATTGAACGAAGGTACCTATGTGACAAATGTCATAGTACCATTGATTTGTGCAACATTGAAAAACCTCTCTTATAGAAAGTCCTCATTTATTAGCACGTAAGTTGTACGATTTATCAATACAATGTTTAAAGATTATATCCTCAAAGCTATTTTTTTTTAGATATGAACGCCAAAGCATTGCTAGCAAGAATAGAAAGGGTGAGGACAAAACAGGTAGATGACCAGATATAATGTTTGAAGTACAATGTAAGGGAAATGTTTATGAACTTATGTATTCTGAGTGTTTGTGATTATTGTGCACCCCACAAAAGATGCTAAATGATAAGGTAAAATTATGTAATTGTTGGGATTCAGGTTGCAGGTTCAGTAAATTTTTATATTTATCATATAGTCTTGAACAGACTGACATTTTTAATGATAGAAAACTTTCATAGGACGTGAATTATCCAAGGAACAATGTAATCAAGAATTGAAGGAAAATAATAAGAAAAAATGACATGTATAATTGATGTTGAAGTGGCTGGAGATCCTTGGTATAAAGAAGACAAAATCAAAAGTGACAAAAACAAATTATTTAGAATCATTAAAGGCACATATGTTAAACATTATGCAAAAAAATCTAATAGTTTTACACTAGAAAAATTGGAATTATATGGCCTTTTGATTTCTGGTAAAATAATATTTATTTCCAATAGTACTTCCTTTGCTTTCTTTCATTTGTATTTGGGCATTTTTAACATTTTTGCCTTTAATAGATTTCAATTCTTTTAAATTTATTTTAGGATTTTATTTAAGAGTTTTTGTCATAGACAATCAAAGAAGATAATGTTAAATGGATCTTCTACATGTTGACAAATTTTTATATACAAATATCTTTTTCTATCATCTGTTAATGAAGCAGCCTCAAGAATATTTAATTAGCCATCTTATTAAAATTATCATTCTTTAGAAGTTTAAAAGGAATTTCCTGAATTTTAGCAACATAAACTTTTCCAATATCATTTCTAAATGATGGTATTTTGTTATATTTGGTAATTTTCTAAAACTATTTTTAAATAGTGAACTAAAGTCATACCATCTCCAACCTACGCCACCTTTATATCTACAGGTTCATCATTATGTTTTGTTGTTTGAATCATTTATAGCTTCTTCAACATGATCAACAGTACTAATACATCTGTTTCTATAAATTTTTTTGATTGATCCAAAAATCCATTGCAGATAAATTTAGTGTGCCCAAGGATCATATATTTTTTCATACCAACCCAACATTATTACCCATGACCAAAACCAGAGTGATAGGTTATTCTTATTTTGACCTGAGTAATTATTGCATGTCACATAAATTTTTTTTGTGAATCTTTTAGAGAAAATCAAAACCATATTTAAGTTGTGTTAGCTCTTTTGATGTTCCTTCTGGCAATTCATCTTCTCCTATAGTTAATAATTTTTCACCCTCATTATTTTTAGTACATATACCAAAAATATTTATTTTAAAAGGAATTTTAAACAAATTGAACCAACTTGTTGAGGTGAATATGGCGCAGAAACACTTTGAGCATAATTATAGCAAATATGAGTTAATGCTGAATCATTTTTGCATTTTTTCAATAATTTTATTATAATGTTGTATTTCACAATCTGCTGCTACAAGATGTCCGGATCATTACTTGATGTTTTTAATTTAATCTACAAATCTCACATAGATCACTTGAAGTATTTAAAATTTTAATATCTGGTGTTAATTGATCCCAAAGCCTCCAAAAAGTTATATATTGTATATTTTGGATATATCATCAAAGCATTTTTCATGCCCCCCTAAACTGAATCATAATTATACTGAGTTTCTATATAAATAATGGGACTGAATTATCATGAAATCTCATTGGAGATGGCAATCCATGTAATTCAGCATAATTTAGTATAAAATGTTTCATTCTTCCTAAATCAACAAATGCTTATGACTTTAAGTTTGGAAATATTTTTCATATTACCATGTTGATGATCTTCTAAACCATTTGTTAGCAAACGTTTTTGTAAATACACTTTCTCTAATAACACAACACAGGTTTACAAATATCAAATTGAAAAACCATCAATTGTGTTTTAATATAACTTTCTTTTTCTTTTTTTTATCTAAGCTTTTGTTCAAAATCTTTCAAAAAAGTTTTTGAAACCTATTTTTTCAAAAGCTATTATGTGGATCATTTGTTGTTTTCATATATTTGCAAGAACTTTTGAAAAATAATTTTAAATCATTTTTTTTTCATAATCAAATTCTATTCTGGTGTTGAATTAATTAAAGACATGTTTTTAATAATATTTTTGATAACAAATTTTATTTGATTTATAAAACTTATTAAAAGCTTTTTTACTTTGAAAACAAAATCTTTATAAATAATAATAACTTTGACAATCACCGAGTTTTAAAAACAGTATATATATATATAAATCAAAATTTTAGGGGGAAATTTTCCTTTCGTGTAACAATTTTAATAGAAGGTCGTTTTTGCTAAAAAAGGTTCCCATATAATGATTTTTTCTTAGAAAACCAAAAAACCCTTATCTCAGAAATATTATTAATAGTAAGATGTACGAGGTGCTGGAATATTGTGTTGTAACTGATCCAAGAAATTTCGAATTTCATCGATTAAACCTTTAATACCACCAATTTTTTGATCATAAATTATATCATTAGGATGCCATTCAGGAATCTCTCCAATATCCAAAGCAGTATTATAAGCAAAATCATCGTCCCAAGATTTTTTATAAAACTGCAAACATATAAGTTAATAATTAACTACCATTATTATGACAATAAAGAATAAAAAAAAGTTTTTTTATAAAAAATATTACCGTAACTCCATATGTAACACTAACTGGTTCTTCTTTATCCATAGTAATTTCTACACCAGCTGAAATATTTGCAAATTTACTACATTTCCAATATTCATATCTTGTCACCTCAACCACATAATGTTCACCCCACCAATATTTCCATTTAGTTTTTTGACAAATTGAAGTGACTTGTACATGATCAGTGTTGGTATATATTAAACGGTTACGAGGACTATAAATATATTATAATATAAATATATTTGATATAAAAAATATTTATTATTTTAATGTTATTATTGTTACCTTAATCTTAATTTATAAACAAATATTCCTTGTGGAGAAAATTTATCATTAGAAAGATGTCTAGCAGCTTCAACAGCTAAACGCCATGAATAATCACTATGAAAAAACCAAAATAATAAAAATTACTATTATTGTTATTATTTCTTCTTCCTATTAACAAAAAACCAAAAACTTACTTATCCAAACATATCATATTAATTTCCATTACTTTTTTTTCATCAGTTACTGCACTCCATAATCCAATTTTACCATCTTTACCACCTTTAAATTGGACATCAAATGAACAACCCCAAGTTTTATCATCACGTTTTAACGGAGCGCGAGTAGCGCAAATCTTAAACTCTTGTATTGGAGAATTATCCCATTGATTATTTTTAGCATCATCATCATCATCATCATCTTTACCATCTAGAGCAGCACAGAATTGTTTAATCCCCTCGATATCTGTAATACTAAGGAGTAAATGCACATGCACATGTTTAAAATTATATATATACACTAATAATAAATTTGATTAATTAAATAAACTACCATGTGCTAAACTTGGACTTTAAGCGAGAATCAAGCAAAACTTTATTATGTAATCTTTCAAAATTCCATAAAGGCTCCTTTGGAAAATCCGTAAGACAAACATATCCAAATCTACATATATAGCTTAATGATTAATTTTGTTGCATGTATGGATAATTATTCTTTAATTATTGTTTACCTAATACGCATTTTAATTTTTTCATCAAATAAATGAACTGCTTGAAAGTTGATGAATCCCTTCTCAATTCTTCCAATCTGGAGCCACCCATATTTTTCAATAACTAAATTAGCACCTTTATTCAAAGCATTTTCATTGTCGATAGGTCAGGATTCTTCTTTCACTGGCTCCTCAGAAGAAAAGGTTCGTGGCCAGATCACGGAATAATCTGATTTTGGTTGAACCAAATAATCTTCTAGTTTTTGAAATCCATTTTTAACAGAGGAAATAGCTGCTCTTTTGATATGTCCTTCTTTTGCTGATCCAAGAAGCTGAAGATTAAAGTGGGATTTGTAAAGTCCAATATCAATAAATTTGGAATAGGGTTCCCCAACTGATTCAATGACTTTTTCCACAAAACCTTTAAGGTCTCGATAATCAATAAATCGAGTATGAGGATAAATAATATGCCAGCTGCATTTATTTATATTTGATGAACTTGCCAAAACAAAGTTATTTAATGATACCATGCAACCCAATGTGGAATATAATGTATTTGCGCAAGCGACTAAAACTCAAGATAACAAATCTTCTCGTGTATTTTTTTTATCGTCTAAGGAAGGCACTTTAGAATTTGTAGAATCAGGCTTTTGCCTTGCATCAATATCAATAATCAAACGAAGAGGCTGGTTACCATTGTGAGATAGTAAATCTTGGACCTATCAATTACCCGGCTAATATTGACCAATTAGAACGAACATACTACGGAAGTCATGTGATGCGCTAAATATATTATTGTAACGGCTACGCCGCAGATTGCGCAGTGTCATATGAAAG
>CAUDNR010000906.1:588-19253 GCA_958430865.1 Entrophospora sp. SA101
TCGTCAAACAACATTCGTTCGGAGAATTAGCACTGGATACGAAGTGCCTAAGCAACCTATCTGTATTCATGATCAATTAGTAATCTTTAATAATAACAGACTATTTCGTGACCAGATGATACATTGATCAAGTAGTATAATAAATTACCACAAAAAGATATATAAATAGATCCGTTTCCCTTTAAAAATGCAAAAAACGGTGCATTTGTTTTGCCCTTTACGTTGCATTCTAATTCGAGGGTCGAGGTACGTAGTGTTGAAATGACATTCTATATTAATATATGATTCGGCTTTACACGTTACATTAAATACGAGGTGTCTATATATTTCGTTCGGAGCATCAACATTAGCCAGTCATATTTTTATTCGTTACGTTGAATAAAATTTAATAAAAGATCATTTGTAAAGAAGAACCCTCATGTGAATCAAAAGTTATTTACGAATTTTGATTGTTAAAAAAATCAACCAAGCTTTTTCCTAATTAAAAAAAAAGATCTTTTTGTCCTAATTTTTTCCTCGTGTTTATTTATTTATCCCGGATTAAATGTCAATTGGATCGATTGGATTTTTTTTACAAGCCTATTTATAGAAGAATAAACTTCATGCAAACATTAAAAATTATTTAAAAAAAAAATCCTTTGGAACGGGATTTTATTTGTTTTCTCCAAAAGGAAATTAAAATAAAATTTTCCTATCCAAATGGTCAAAATCAAAAAAATTTTGTATATCGATCATTGAAATTGACCGATAATAATAACAAAATAAAATGTAAAAAGGTGTCTTTGAATCCCGATCTTGTGACCCTAAAAATATACTAACATTAACATTGTGTGACAAGTCTTTGACGATATGGGATCTGAGGTAAAGGCTCCAAAGCAAGGCCATAAGTTCCTGGTCATTCCAAACGATTCAAAACGTCAAAGCAAGACGAATACCTAATGGTAGACAGCAGTAGACACCGCGCAAAAAAACATCTAAAGCAAAACACGATTTCCTTTCAGTCAAGTATCTGATTCGCTCAACCCTGACGTTTTGAACAAAAATATATAATTTTTCCAAATAGACATAAATGAGAATTCGTATGATACGGCGATGTAAAAATGACCACTCTTTATCATTGTTGGAAAACGAAAATGTTTTTTAACGAGTCTTCTTCTTTATAACAGAATGTTTCCCATGCATTAAAAAAAAAAATAAAATTGGTGTATGTGTTAGAAAAAATCTAAACTGCAGCTGCAGTTGAACCCTGATTTCTGACATTAACAAATTATTGTTGCACATGGCTGACTACACACTAACCTTCTTGTGCTTGGTTAAATTATAATTACAATTCTTTGCCTTACTGAGCAGAGCTGAGATTATAAGTGCTAAAAACAAACCTTTTGTTGAACTCAATTTTTTGAAAGCCAAAAATCACAATTACAATGTGTTTCTTATTGAAAATATTCCTTTGTTGTTTATTGGAAAATGATCAAAATAGTTATTAAATTATTTGTCATATAACTAGTACAAATTTAGAAACTATTCACAAAATACGCGCTTTTTAAATCTCACATATTGCATGACTTTTAAAATGTGTATGATTTCTGTGCATATTCTTCTGTATTAGTATTAGCATATATTATAAGCATAATTATGTATTCTTGTACCTTTTCTGTGTCAAATTTTATAGGGATCTACACCATCATGTTAGTCAGTTGATTAATTAATCCTTGTAATTGTTGATCTGCACTTTGATCCCAGGAATGTTTGGCATAAATGCTACAAGTTTCCCCAGGTAATTGTCTTCGTTTTCTAATTCAACTGCCCATCCTTCTTCCATAGCTCTAGTCCTATATCTGGTTTGGAAATTCTGAACAAAACTTACAGTTATTGTACCATTGTTAGTTTGATCATTCCAGTGTTAGATATTACCTTGAACTTGATTCCACCAAGTGACTACTCCTGCTTTTAATCTTGGTACTTCTACTGCTACTTTCCAATCATTTGCTACTCTATTTTCAACAAAGGCTTGTTCCATTTCCTCTATCCAGGTAATTGGATCTTGGTATAATCTGGATGTTAATTTCTGGTGCAGTTGCTGGCTGTGGTACTATAACATTTACCACTTGTTGATGTGCATTTGTAGAATCTTCGTCTGAATCACTATTTGAGTTTTTACTTATTTCCAAATTACTACTTGGATTATTACTTTCTTCGTTTGTTTCTTCCGTAGAACTTATAATTTCGTTTTGGCGCTATGTAAAGAGATTAGTCTAGCTTGTTACATAATCTTGATATAATAAATTTAAACTCTCAGGGTACTCCCTATATCTAATGCTAATTAATAATACTTGAGATAGATTCCGAATTTGTTCTGGATTGTGTTATATTAATAAATGCTCAAAGGCAAAGGGGGTGTATGAAGTACAGCTTATGACCAGATAGTTATCAGTTATCCAAAATATAAGGAATTGTGGTGGGAAGTTTTGACGTAATGAGTTACAATCAGGGCAAGATAGGTCCTGATGAAAATGAGTTATTATTATAGTATCAAAGTTAATTCGACTAATCCTCATAAGATCTTCTTCATATGGCAAATCGTCCGGGATATCTTCAAAGAAATTTCCTCCGGGATAAATATTCTCCTTTTTAATTAAATTGTTGCAATCATCCTTTGAATGCTCTTTTCTTTTGCAACAAAGTGGTTTCTGAAAGATGAATTCTATTTCTCCCACTTTTGTTAGTCCTTGGACTTTACAATATTCCCAATGTGTCCATTTACTCCACAAGAGTAACAAGTTTATTTTTATGAAGATTTTCAGTTAATCTTGATTGGTAGTGTAACTGGAATATTTGTTGAGGATTTCTGTAGAAATATTTGAAGACCAGATCAATTAATTGTGGGTCTCTAATCATTCCTTCTAAAATTTGTTGATATACTTAAACAAAGGTTTCTGACTTAATACGTTTTGAATTGAATTCTTTTAATTGCATTTACAATTTGATTTTTAACAGAAAGTGTAATATATTTTAAACTTGTAAGGTGAATAAATAATGAAAGTATAAAGAAAATAAATGAAAAGAAAAACAAGATAATTTAAAAATAAAGAAATACGAATCCGTAGATTATATAATCACTTTGTGAAATTCCACACAACCCGCACCGAGCTGTCACCAATTATTTTTTGGAAGAGTATATTAATTGATGATAACAACACAAATTTATGATTTGGCTATTACCAACGAATTAGTTTTATTAACGAATAATTTTGTTTTAGAGATTTGAGAAAACGGTTTGTTTAGTTTATTTAGTCGAAACAAATTTATTAACTTATTTATAAGTTAATTTATTACAAAGTTACTTTACAAGTATATAAAATTCAAATTTCTTATATACAATTAATTCTATTCAAAATTATGAGTGCTTTTACCACAATTATGTGTTTTAGACACACTAATTCTTACTAAATAACATTGAATAATTATGATAAATAATGAAATGTAAAATAATTTAACTCGGAATTAAAATGTTTCGACCAATAAAAATCGTTAAATTCTAATTCCGGTAACACAAGTAATCGAATAATACTTCAACTTATTTCTTCTTATAACTAACTTTCTTCTCCATGTCATTTTTAATCCAAAATAATTTGTCGTTCTTAAGTGTAAATCCATGTATTTTCTTTGGTGTCAAGCATCGTAGTTTCTCATGCTCGGTCCTATCGCCATTTCTGGCTCAGCTTCCCAGCTCCCTCATTCCGAAATTACGTCATCCTATTTTGCACTGTTATACTTTCGACTCCATTATTTTGATCGTGTTTAAAGCCCCAGGGTGATTGCTCCCCGGTCCCATTTCACAGCCGACTTAGACATGCTTACCACATCTACCACTGCTTTTTCATTGGCGTATACATGGTTAAACCACAATACTGACACTTGGCAATGCTACAAGGCACGCGCGTTATTGGTGCTATAACGTCTTCCCATAATACGGGTAATCTCGATCAAAATGATTTCATTACCCTTCAACTCTCATCTCAAACTAGACCAATTTTTTGGTTTCTGGTATCCATCTTGTGTTATGGGTGCTTTAAGTAAGTCCCGTCGACACTAGCTGTGAGAGGTCAGAATGGTAATTTTTTCAGACCTCGTCGCAACGTTCTCGAAGCGACCCATTTCCGAGCCTCTGGCTACCTCATACAATATTGACTGTACCAGAATGTACTAACCCAATTTGCGTACCCGCAAGGCAAAGTTAGCCTTAATCCAGTCCTGCCAATAAAATACATTCACCGTACCAAATTTCATCTACAGATATAGCTTTGGTGGATCCATTGCTATTGTCGGATATCATCTGGCAAAAAAACAACCACACCTATCGCTAGTCTTAGGCGAATACTATAGTCCTATACTACACGTTTCAGATTATCCTCCTCTTTACCGTTATTATTCATTCTAGGCGATCTGTTTTAGGTATATCTTGGTTAAATCTGTTGGTGCCCAAAGACGTTACCAGCTAGGCCCTACACAACATGCTAGGCACTCCCATTTATAATATATACCTCAACGTTACGTAGAAATCCAAATAATGTCACGAATCGGATACCCTATTAATAAACATGAGGAAATTAGGACAAAAAGATCTTTTTTTTTTAAATAGAAAAAAAAGTTTGGTTGATTTTTTAACGATCGAAATTCGTAAATGACTTTTGATTCACATAAGGGTTCTTCTTTGCAAAGGATCTTTTATTAAATTTTGCTCAACGCAACGAATAAAAATATGACTGGTTAATGTTGATGCTCCGAACGAATATATAGGTACCTCGCATTTAATGTAACGTGTAAAGCCGAATTACATATATAACACCATTTTAACACTACATACCTTGACCCTCGAATTAGAATGCAACGTAAAAAGCAAAACCAATGCACCATTTTTTGCATTTTTGGGAGATAGCGTGTCTATTTATATATGTTTTTGTGGTAATTTATTAGACTACTTGATCAATGCACCATCTGGCCATAAATAGTCTATTTATTAAAGATTGCATAATTAATCATGAATGCATGATAATATGCGATACTTCTCATCTAGTGCTAATGTGATGCTCCGAACTAATGTTGTTTGACGAAATGTTACCACAGTTGTAAAATTATTACGTCAAATTCGCTACCATTAAGTCAAAATGATGCAAGTAAAATTGCTTTAAAGGTGAATAAAATATAAAATCTTACAAAAAAAACTTATAAATATATATATTTCCCTTTTTTCTTGTATATCCTAATCTCTCCTTTGTTTCATGAGTTATTCCCAAAGAGTTAAGTTTTTCTTTTGCTAGTATAAATTCAGTTCCCACACACTCATTTTATGTATTAATATTGATAACATGATACCAATACATGATAAAATCATCAATTAAGAATTCAGTACTTTTAGTGTATCAAATGAAAATTTTACGCAAAAGCCTTTTATAATTGATTGATCAAGTTACTTTGCATCTTTATTTTTTATCCTTGTTGTAGTGAAAATTTCATTAAGGATAACTTCTGGTCTTTGCTTGAAAAAGCATAACTTCGGGTCCTCACAGAGGAAAATAATACATTCTAATAAAATAAAACTCTGATATAATCATTATTTTTATTGAATAAAATTAATCGTTAATAAACTTTTAAAAATAAAAATATTGTCTTTATTTTCTTTTGTTTAAAGTTCTCTGATAAAAGAAACAAGTGTAGTTAGTGCCTGTAAAGGGTAACAATTGTGGAGCTTTGGTAAAAAGCCATATTTATTTACTTTAGTAGCAAGCAAGTAAGGTTAGGACTAATGTTGCTTACCTAGTGAGTGTTAACAATGATTAGTAACGTAAACTGCTTTAGTGAGTAGGCAAAGGTTAATCGGAAATATGGTAGTATTGTTGTAATCATAAAATGTAAGGCTGTTAAACAAGTTACTTGGAGTGTTTTGCACGTAAACCAAAGCAAGTTTGCAATTGGCCAATAAATGTAAACAACTGAAACAAATTGAATAAAGGGACTTTATAGCATTGCAAAGGGCCATCTTGATTTATTTACAGTTATCTGGTACTATTAAGTGTGCTCACAGGTTCAAGAAAGAGTCGTAAACTAATTAATTAACAAGCACCAAATTATTGTGAATTAAAATGACAAGAATAGCCTAAAAATTAAGCCATAATTGTTAATTAACCGAAATGATACCTTGCAATATCACCATTTAACAATAATCGAAAAATTGTAAAAAGTTTATTTCAAAATATTGTTACAAGATAAGAAATAAAATAAGGATGAAATAAAAGATAAATAAAAATAAGATAATAAATTTATAGTGGAGATTAAATTACTATTGTTACTAGAACCTAATGTTAATTAATTAATTAATTAATTAATTAATATTGTTAATAATGGATAGTAATTTCCAATTAATTAATAATGAAATTTTATTTACCTTTGTTAACATTTAGAGGAAAGAATCACAATCAAGATTATTCAACGAACTATCATTACTTGTATAAATTTTCAAGCTTTTAGATTTAGCAATCTCTTCATCTAAGATTCTACTTTTATGATATGCATCTGGATGTGGTTTGTGTGCTTGTTGTGAACCATTACTACTGCTACTAGTAGTATTATTACTATTATTATTTTTAATAATTTCATTACATTTATATCTAGCAAAATCAGCCAGTTCTCTACTAGTTGGTCTTTTTGATGGATCCACATCCCAACACCTCTGCATCATTTGCACACAACCACTAGATAACAAATTCAACCAAGAATATAAATTTTTTTGAAAAAAAAAGTTTTTATTAATTTATCAATTATGATGGAAATTTTTATGGTAAAATTTAATAATAAACTGAATAACTTTAAACCATGATAACTTTTTTTTATATAATAAAATTGAATGAAACCTTTTATGATTTTATTGTTAAAAGTCTTCTATAATAAAGTTTCGGAGAACATCTAATTTGGTTATAAAGTTTATTTATTAGTAAAATTTTTTTCAATATTTTTACTATATATAAAAATTTTTTTTTTTTCATTTGGTAAGAAAAAAACTCTCTGTAATCTAAAATCTTGATCTATTTACTATAATTTCCCTTAGTTTCATGTTTGTATCTCTCTTTATTTGAAGGTTCTGATCCAATTTATATATATATGCAAAAATTAGTGATATTATTAGTTGTTAATTCAAAGATTATTCATTAACTCAAGCAATTTCTAAAAGCAATTTCTAATGGTTTAAATACTTCTTGGAGTATTACAAATAATATGGCTTTTTACATTATTCCGCACAATAAAATATACATTGAACAAAGTAGAATAAAATATAATGATTACGTTTACTAGACGCGTAATTGATTATGTCCTTGTGATATAAAAGGAAATTATTGATGATAATTGGGACCTTAAGTCGGTTCCCAATTTACTATCTCACGATATTAATAGCATTAACAGTATTAGTAATAGTAGTGGTGATCGTGTTAATGATAATAATGGCAGTGGCATTGGTGGCTATGAGCAACTATCACAAACTTCCCTCTATTTGTATGTACATTAACAACACCCACAAAAGGATAATAAATTGGATATGAGAGCATTGAACTTTTCATGCAAAGGTACTCAATTGGGTCACTATTGTTATTACTCTCTGATTTATTCGTGGATCGTCAATTAACTTTTAAAAAACGATAAATTCAATTTATCGCATTTAGAAGTTATTATTATCAGTTATTTGTTGATGATACACACAGCATAACAATAATGAGGAAATTGTTAGAAAGTGGCGTGACTTTTTTTACTTTTTTGTCTTTATTTGAATCATATGCATTTATTATGTGCATTACAAAATTTTTTGATCAAGATTAGATTATCTATAACTAAATGCAGAAAAATAGATTTTGTAATTGTTTGCAAAGACTACAAAAAAAGATCTTGTTTCATGAATAAATAAATATGTACGAATAATGAATATGATAAATCATTAAAAGTCTTGATAAATCAGCGGGAAAAGATATAATGAATGATGTTAAATTTTCCCGACTAGGAGAGACTCTTGTTGGATCTTTTCAGTGTTGAAGAAGTGTTGTCCATTATATATATTGACTGGTGTTTATGACTTGTGTATGTGTATGGTAATAAATGAATTTACGTTTCATTTTTATTATTAATGATGATTGATTATTCATCAAATTTTTTTGAGTAGTTCAAGCTTAGGAATAGGGATAGGGATGAAATTTTAATACGAATAGTGAATTTTTCCACATTTAAAATCATAATTATAATGAGTTACGTATCAGGAATAGTTTTTCCATATTAATATTAATATGATGTATTCTGATTTTCAATGTCATATGTTGCTACAATTTACATTAAAAAAAATGGCGCGTTTTGTAAGTGGTCGCGCGTATCGTTTTTCATAAATATTTTTAATCCTATTAATTCCAGCTGTTGGAAATTCACAAAGTCGGATATTAACAACAGAATATGTCAAACCGTAATTATTTAGAAACCGTTCACCATGTTCAAGCCCAATTACTCTGTTGAACATGTTTTCGCCAATTAAAAGTACCACAAATGAATTATTTAATTACTTTCGTCCACATCAATACGATGGACGACCATTCACTTGAAACACAAGTGTTAAAATTACACATACTACTAAAAAGAATCCAACTCGATTCGAGTCATTCGGATCCTTAATCACAATCGTTATTGTTTCAAAAATGGAACACATCTCTTGCTTTTCCAAGTTCATATTCATTTATTCTGCCAGTTATGCTAACTGGCACCGGAGTTAATTGTTTAATATAACAGACCACGATTGAATAAGTGGATGAATGTTGTTCCTTGCAGACTTGTGGATATATGGTGTTTCAACAGACTAGGCTTGCACAATAATCAATGGCAAGATAATTGAAGTGTTGACTGTATCAACCCATCATGCGTTTCATCTACACCATAAAGCCTTGGGATCTTTATTCAGAACTGCCATTGGTATCGCTGGTGCATACAGATTTGCTTTCAGCCTCCCTCTCCGCTTTATCACCCTTCTCGAAAACTTGCACATCTACACCTACACCAGCCAACTTACATACACACACTCTCAATATCCAATGGAAGTCTCCCTTGGTCAAGGAGATTTAACAAAATAATTGATCATTATATGATGCTATTCCCGTTAGGATTATCATTAAATCAACAAACCAATTAACGATAATATTCCCAATCACCAAATAGACTTGTGAGGCGGTGATATGAACAATTGCACTCCTTTTATTTGGATGCGAAGTTATAAATAAATAAATAACACATGGGTTAAAACATTTCAAAAAAAGTCTTTTAAAAATTTTATTAATTGATGAAAAGAATATTGTCCTGCAATATCTTTTAATAAATATTATATTACCACTAAAACCCCAACCACTATCTATAATATCTACTATATTATAATTAACAAGTATAATGTATTTAATTAATATATATATATATGTGTATATGTATATGTGTATATGTGTAATGTATGTATATATGAATGTATGTATGCTTAATGAGAAAAAATATAAAAAATAATATGTATGAATGCAAATAAATTTATTTATTATTAAAATTTAAAATTTAAAATTTGTCTTTTTGTTTGTTTTATTTTTATTTTTAGTTTCTAAAGGTTGATAAAATCCTGTCATTGGGAATAATTTTGGATTAACTATTTGTGGTTCCATGTCATCAGCATTATCTTCCACAATGATTTCATCTTCATCTTCGCCTTCGCCTTCACCATCATCATTATAATCATTATAGTTGCTATTTCTAGTCGACAATGGCTGTTGATGTTGTTGCTGATAATGTGATGGTACTAATTCACCTTGTTTCATCATTTGTCTCTGAGCAAAATTATTGTATCCTTTTGTAATTGAAGGTAGTTGTGGTATATCATTTTGTGAATATTGATTAATATAACCATTTTCTGAATATTGTGAATTTTTTGCTGATGATTCTTTTGATGGATAGTATTGTGCGTATTCATCTTCCTCCCAATATCCTTCACTGTAATTTTCTTTTTCATAATCTTCTTTATAGCCTTCTTCATAACCTTCTTCATAACCCATTTGTTCTTCGTAGTCATTATTATAATAATAACTATATTCAGGATCTGATGAATATCCATCAACATCATCAACATAATCTTCATAATACTTGTCATCATAATAACCATTTTCTTCATTGTAATCTCCTTCTTTATATGTGTATTGAACTTGAGAATATTTTGTTTTTGTAGTTTCATATTGTACAACAACTGAATCATTATTTTTACGTATCTTGCGTGAAACTCTAATTTCCTCAGACTCATTTTTTTCTTCTTTTTTATATTTTTTAATTGCATTTGGTGGAAACTTGTAATTTGTGGCAAACACTTGATCATCAGGTCTTGATCTATCAAACATTGCCATTATTGCAGGTACAGGTCTTCTAATTGTTGAGGCCACTGAAAATCTAGTGCTTGCTTTACTGACAGGTCTTGATTTTTTACCAGCAGCACCAGGTCTAACCCATGGTATACTAAATGTACTGAGAGCACTCAATTTTCTTCTTCTTGAATATGAAAAAGATTTCTCCCATTCTGAGAAAACCTGAGCCTTCTCCTCAATCATAACCCATTCACACTCGTGTATTAAACCACTTCTTGGTTCAATAAATATCCAATCACCCCATTTATCACCCTCATCTTCAACAGTTGTTTCCATCCATACATAAGGGAAGATTTCATCAATTGTTTCAATTGCCAAATGAGTTGTAATAGGTAAATCCTCTCTTCTATCAATGATATCCCAATCCTCCCAATCTTCTTCTAAATCTAAAGCAGCTAACCTTTTGATTGGACTTAAAGATCTAGTTCTTCTTAAGGAACGAAACTTAACAAATTTCTTTTTGCCTCTAAAACTATTTGTTAAGCTAACACGTAATATGGATTTTTTTTCATTCCCAACGGATTGTTTGTCACCATCATCACCACCACCATCATTATGATTTTCCTTATCAACGTCATTTTTACTGATTAAAGTTTCTGGACCAAGTGATGAAACTAAAGATAAAACATCTGATTCTTCAAAACCTTTTTCAGAAAAACTATCCCAAACAACAGTTTGTCTTAAAGAAACGCCAGAATCATTTCTGACAAGATTATTTGAAGAACCATCTTCATTATTATTATCATTATCATTATTAGTATTTTCCATTGAAGATGAAGCGTTTACTAATAAAGACTCTTTTTCATTATTTTTGGTTTCTGATAAAGGCTCCAAATATAAACTTTGAAACCCTTTTTTGCTAAAAGAACCCCATTGTTTTTCAGTACGACTTGGTGATAGTTTGACTTCTGCGGCACGAGATTCTAATGAAAAAAAAAGCTTTATAAAATCGTCAGATAATGCTCCAATGCCTTTATCCTGAAATTCTACCCACATTTCCTCGGCTGATTTTTTCTCCGCAACTGTCATAATTGTACTAGGTCTTATTATTGTTTTACGTTTCATATTATCCATAATATCAGGAAGTAGTGTAGTAAAGCTACGCGTTTGTCGGTTAACTTCTGATTTTCTTGTTGGAATTTCTCTTGTTACTTTTAATATGCTTACAGGCCTGTTCCCAGAATAATTTTTAGTAAATCTATTACCATTATTATTATTATTATTATTATTATTATCATCATCATTACCATTATTGTTGTTATTATTATTCATTAATGAAAGTGGAACTTTCCCTGGTGTTTTGAATTCAGTAGTTTTTTCAGCAAAAGTAACTATAGATTTGTTTCTGGGCCTATTAACTATTTTAGATTTATTGTTCAAAGTTTCTGGTCGTTGTATATTGTTATCATAATTTCCATCATCTCTATCATTATTATTAGGAGCTTTAAAGTAGACAGATGTGACAGATTTTTTTCTATCTTCAACATAATTGTCTATCAAGATAGTGAGACGTGGGTTTAATTCGGTAGTGACAGCTTTCTCACGAAGATAAGCCAGGAATAAGTGTAGACAAGCTTGAGAACATTTTGACCACTCGTTATAGGCTTCTTCAAAACCTTCAAGTGGCTTATCTTGATTGCCCAGAATACAAAGGGCCAATGTCTTAACTAAGCGTTCAGCTGACATATTGTTTATGTGTGATTCAGCAGTTACCTGTGCACAAATATCAAATAGTTCAACAAGTATATCTCTGTTTTGATTTGGTAGATAGCGTAGAAATTGTTTGAATGAACCTTTATCTGGATCAAAATCAGATTCTATAATTAAAAAAAGAAATTTATTAATTTATTAATATTTAATATTTTACAGTTTATATTTATATGACCTTCGTGTATTATTTTATTATTATTATAATTACCTTGTTCAAATATTACAAATTCTTCGTAGAATTGATATGGGACAATAGTTGTAACACAATGTCTTAAAGCCCATTTCATAGCAGAGACTATAATATGAATATCCAATTTTCCGAGTTCTTCATCACATTGTGCGCGAGTTTCACGTAATAAACAACCTATAAGTCTTCTGACATCATTGGCGTTATCGCCAATGTGCATCGGCTTAAATATATCCACAACATGTAAACCTTTATGATAAGAATGTAAAAAGTTGTCGTTTATATAAATAAATAAATAATTGTTAATAAAACATAAATGAATAAAAATAAAGAACTTAACTAACCTCTTTCACGTACTTTATCAGCACATCTTTTAACAATTAGGTGAACTTCTTCTAAAGTCACAGTTTGAGCTAGGTCCCTCTGATATTGCTTTTTTGTGGTAGGAGTTAAAGTTCTTCTTAAACTGTTTCCTTTTTTGGATGAAGATTTACTTGTTTTCTTTCCTAGTAACGAATTTTTTGTGTTAAACATTTATTTATTATTTTTAATTTTTTGATTTTTGATTTTGATTTTTGATTTTTGATTTTTGATTTATTAATTAGTTTGATTAGAGGGAATAAATAAAATATAAAATAAATTTTTTTTTTTGAAACAAAAGTCTTTTTGTCTTAAATGAAAGAATAAAGTTAGTATTTATAATGTTTCATGATGTTTTCAAAAATTTTTTTTTGGTATAAAAGTTAATAATAAAAGAGAGTTTATTGGTGAGCAAATAAAAATGCATGAAGAATTTTATATAGACTGTGTAGTCAATGTTGACAAACTAGGCAAATAATAGTAATTAACGTGTAACTTCACTTTTTGTCTATGCCACAAAATTGGAATCATGACGCATGTACATATTTGGACCCTGTTTTTACATAATAATAATAATAAATACATGGCTTTGAATATTTACCTTATATGGAGCATGCTACTACAGTGAGGATAAATTTGAAATAAAATGCATGCCTTTACAGATGAATTCTTTTATAGATTATTGATCGGCTGCTTTGCTTCATTACAACAACCTACAAAGAACTACTCCTATAAAAGGATACAGAACAAACAAATAAAGAATCCGAGTTTTCATTTAATAGAATGGCAACTTTCTTTTCCATGCATTTCAGGAATTGCTGATTTCAACGTAAAAAACTTGTACAGATCCTAGGAAAAAAAACAATAGAAGCAACTTAGAAATGGATTAGTATAAAAGGATGATGACGAAGGAGAAAATAATGATATTAATAATAATTAATAATTATATTACTGGCAAAAAAGCAAGTAAAATTATAAATTTGCGCCAGAATGACCTCAGATTTGAGTATTTTCTTCACGTGCAACTGCCCTGGTAATTTTTTATATAAATTATTGTGTATTTTTCTATGTATTAGATGAATCAAAATAAACAAAACATGACTTGTTATTGTCTTCACTATTGTCGTCAATGTTTGTTATTCATAATAAATAATTGCATCGCCCCGGTAATAATAATACCATAAATAAATCAATAAATAAATAAATATTAATATATAAATATAAATAAATATATAAATAAATAAATAAATAAATAAATAATAAATAAATCGATATTCCGAAAATTGTTTTATAGAACTTTTTTAAAAATCATTTTCAAAAAAATAAACCTGATATTGATAATAGGTGTCAGATTTAATAAAATTTCCTTCTACAAACATGCAATCAGTGTGCTTTACACTTTTATAACTATAGAAACTTTTTCTACGGATGAGGAAATCTACAAGTTAGTAGGTTTCGGACAAGCGAGAGGCTTTAACAGGCTATGCAATTAATAAATCCCAGGCCATGCGAAATTTTAATTGCGTTATCATATCCTTGAGGCGTAATGGCTCTACGTATGCTAAGAATATAAGATTCGAGCATTGAAGTAATATTCAATATCTGTAAATAGATTCCCGATAATCAAATGGATCATTTTCATTTTTTTTGGTATTTCCACATTGTCTAGGGAACGTCAAAACTCAAAACTAGTTCCGACTTATGGCGAAACTTTTTAACTTTCGCGCAGTTGCGAATTCCATAATTTAGGATCCAACACTAGTCTAGGGGCATCTTCAATAGTTGTGCGTAAAATAGAAAAAAAATATAGTTTCTACTTTTAACATCTAGGTGGGATTAATTTTCTTGGACTTTACTAGAAGCGAAGGAAATTAAATAGTAACTTTCACTCTATTAAAGAAATATATATTTTTATTATAATTTTCAATTAGACTTTTACTATTAGATGTAAATCCAAGAACATATTGTTGTTTAAACTTGTGAAATCTGGTGGCGGTCGATATCCATGAAATTTTGTTAGGAGCAAAGTCCTTAATGCGGTAATTTCTTACAATATCAATTTTTTTAATATTTTACAACTTTGAGAAATTGCAAAGGTAAGAGTAGAGCAATGTTTATTTTCTATTCGAATTTGAATGCTTATGAGGCTTATTTGAGAGAGAGTCTTTTAAGAAAGACTTTACAGATAATAATAAATGTAAAATATGGCATTTTTATTGATTGGAAGATTGACATCCATTTTAATCAACTCATTTAATAAATATGTACAGTATATAATAAGAATTAATAAGTATAGTGTGGGGGTCACACTAACACATCAAATAAAAGTTGACCAACTTCAAAGCTAGATAGGGAAATATTGAAAAAAAATAGAGACGATATTTGATAGTTATTGATTGACTAGTCCTACAATCCATTATCGAGGTAATTTAAAAAAATTTACTGTTATTTGCTTTTAAAAATCGTATGATTTTATAAGTCACATATAAAAATTTCCAAATTCGAAACATTTGTTTATGTAAAATCTTTTTAAAATTGTCTCGATAATAGCTATCAAATCTTATCTCAATACTTCCCTATTTAGCTCTAAAGGCATTTGATGTGTTAGAGAATGACCCGTACCATAACAATGTTTTATTTATTTATATTAATGGGTGTTTCACATAATTGTATAAGATACAAATGTAGTTACAATGGAGTAATTCCAAGAACAATATTTAAAATTTTGAGATCCACAAAATAATAAAATTCGCTTTTTAGTTATAGTAGAAATAATTCAAACCCAATCCTCCCTCACTGTATCATTTTCTTGATGCAATGTAATAATTGTGATTTATACCAATTATAGTAGCGTTTAATCTTATCAAAAGTAAAAAAATCGATCACCAGTTATTAATTTGGTAAGATCAACACTACTATAATCAGTCCACTTGAAAGTTTAATCGTATATTAATATTATATTGTCTAACCTTTTATTTTCTACTAATGATAGAAATAAAAAAACAGCGTTCAAATAAGTATCGAACCGAAAAACCTGAAAACTGTACTAGTACAGTGCGTGTCACAGTAATACATCCAAAATAATAATTGGTCTTTTTAAAATTGACATGAGTTAAATTTCTGTGCAGCCAAACAAAAAAAATTAGAAGATAATGAAATTGAGTGAGAGATTATTAACTATTTGATTTGAAACATAAATAACTTAATGATTAATTAAATATTTCTTTTTTAGGGATAATAGTGATTCTGCTAATTCTAAAGAAATGTATCCATATTTTGTAGTGAATTTTATTTTGATTACTGACTAATAATATGAAAAAATTATAAGGATATTGATCTATCATGAAAATTCAAAGAGCACACAAAAATAAACTCTATTTTTTTTCACGCGTGATCTGTGGAGCTACAAATGAAATTTGACCCTCTGTATAAAAAGTGGATGTATTATTATGACATGCACAATTTTACTTGAGGTCAAAATTATTGAATTGCGATTAAAAGTCCCAACACCACCTAACATAATTCTATACAACTGACGCAATATGTAATTCGTGATCAAGATGCAAGACTCAATTCGTGGTGCAAGCATGTTTCATGACAATTTATTATCTAACAAAACCTTTTTGGCTTATTAAACATTGATATTACATTAAAAATCAAAAATTAAAGAGTTTCATGCAATAAATGGTTAAAGCTTGAGTTAATTCATACATCATGAATTATTAATGATGGTAGCTGAAATTATTTTAGTAAATCCGAAATCGTTTCGCCCACAGAAATTAAGGAATTTAGGCTCTTAAACTAGTGACGAAACTTAAAAATTGCCTAAACTATGGGAGAAATCCTAAACTATGGGCGAAACTTTTAAGTTGTCAAAATCTATGAGCAAAGCTTTATTATTATATTAATATAAATATAAATAAAACGGATTTTGCCGTCCAATTGTGTGTCGGACATGTGACCCATATAGTCTCGTTTTAATATTTTATATTCGCATTTATATATATATATATAATTATTTAATTATTTATTTATTTATTATAAACAAATAATAATAATAACGATAATTTTGGAAAACAGTATATTCAACTAGTTTTTTGGGATATTTGCTTTATATGTAATAGTTGTCAAAAAGAGATTTTAGGTCAATAATTCTCCTATATGTAAGAAAAAAAAAAAAACTAGCATGTAAAATTGCGTGGATTTTGGAGGGTTCTTAAAACATATATTAACTCATATGAACTGATCGACAAAGATGCTCCCAATTTTTTCTAGACTCGGTTTCCAAATTTGATAAAAATACTCGACTGTGTACACATCAAACAAATCAAGATTTGAAAATGGGACATGTATACGTTGTATTTTTGTGACTAAAATAAAGCTCTGTATGAGCCAACTTGCAAGTAACTTTAGACTAAAATCCTCATTTTGTTGTTCCCTCTAAATAGATAAAATTCGGTTGTTCTGTTCTTCCCAGAGAATTAACTGAAATCTTTCTTTATTTTCAAAATAGCACTAATTTAACAAAGGCTATAATGTCAATTGGTGAGCAATCCTCAACAAGTAGGTCATTCCAAAAAAATAATTAGATCACAAATAAACATCACTTAATAAATAAAGGTCAAAGTGTTATATTGTGCTTTATCTCATTGAATTAAAAAAATAATAATTTCAGAATTCATTCTAGCTTTGCTCATTAAAAATGAGCCGTGAAAACAAAATGATAAATTTTTATCTCTTCTAGCGTTTTTGCTTTTTTATGGCAAATTAATGGCTTCCTAAAGATCTTTCAGGTTCCCACACTCCAAGTATGAAGAAATGTGCCAAAAAAAAATTTTTTTCTTAATTTGAAATAAGCAATTTATTCTACTATTATTATTATTAATTTAAAAACTTTATTATTATTAATTTTATAAAATGTTCCTTTTTTAAAGTGCAGAAGCTCCAGTAATAATATCAACTATAAAAAAAATTTAATTAGTTTACAGTAACAAATTTAATAATAACAAATTTAATAAAAGTAAAGGAAAAAGATAACTACTTAATTCATTAGTAATTACAGCTTGACGACCACGATTATATGTTAATGTTAATCTGTCAATCATTTCACCAGCATTTTTAGTAGCATTCTCCATAGCAGTTCGTTTTGCAGCCATTTCAGCTGCATGTCCTTCAACAAGTCCCCAATAAATTGAATTTGCAAATGCAAATTCTTGAAGGTTTTCCAAAACATCATCTTCAATTTCATATGTTGCAAAATTGCCTATAATAATAAATAATGATAATAAATAATAATTATCATTATATCCAATCAATTATATATAAATATTATATATTATATATTATATATACCTGATTTAACAAAGGTTGCTTCTGAATAAGCTGGAATTGTTTCAGCTTCGTAAGCAATTACTGATCTGAAATGATTATAAACAATAACTGCCTGATCAAATTCTACCTTCTCCTTTAAGACGGTGTCAGCTATAGCACATGCTTCAGCATACGTAGGAACAGCTTTACCAATTTGATTGAATGAAAGTTTAATATTATCACGAACTGTTCGTGCAAGTTGTGCTTTGGCTTTATCACCAAGAACCACCAATTGAGAACTAGAATTTTCATCAATCAATTTACGAGAAGCCTTTGAAACACTACTATGAATCCCACCACAAAGACCACGATCTGATGAAACAGTAACTACAAGAGTATTTCCTTCTTCGGTAGGTTTGGTATCAGCATGAGTAAAAAGAGCTAAAAAGATAATTAAGTTATTAATTAAATAATTTTACAAGTAATAAAATTGTCATTATAACATTTACATGTTTGAGTAGATCCAAAAACTCTTGCAATTTCCATGGCCTTTTGTGCTCTTTTTTTTTATCGAAAAGGTATTATTCATCAAAATAAAAAGATTAAAAAATCAATAATAAAATAAAATT
>CAUDNR010000907.1:0-22791 GCA_958430865.1 Entrophospora sp. SA101
ACAAATGGAAGATTTTAATAATAATCACATTACTAAATTTTGACCCCTGAAATCTTTGGTAATACCAATGTTCACTTTGTCTGGTTTTGTTGCAGCATGCCCCATATAATGTTTTGATTACCGAAAATTGGTAGTTGTTCAAGGCACATACACTACCTTGAACACTGCACAGTCATTCTCTTACATTCCTTGTGTGCACAAGGCTAATCTGACCTGGTTCTTCAATGATACAATGATGCAATTGAATTCCAGGGGAGGGTAGTGTGACCCTGGAATTTATCAAAGCTGCATCAATGTCAAGGACACTTTTGCAAATCTTAGTTTTCCCTCACAGCACCTGACTTGATGTTTATCAGGATGGCATGTTGGCTGAAAAGTTGTTTGCAACAATCCTACTTCTAAGATAAATATGGTTAGCTCTGCAACAAACAAATTGCAATTCTGTTGACGAATTGTAGTTCCATGTGAGCATATAGATCCATCAAAGCAATGAAAACCTGCAACTTGTTGCAAGCTCAATGAGGAATTTGCAATACAGAGTGGGTTGGGACTTGAATCTCTTAAAGGGCCAACAAGAGGAAAAGTCATAAAATGGGTTGGATTTTGGTATGTTTTTTATAAATTAATCATTTTCCTAAATTTTTGCTTCTTGGTAATTATTTTTTATTTGATTAATCAGGTTTGTTATTTTTTAAAATGTGGGTGAAGGACCTAGGTTTTGCCCAATCAGTTTCCTGCCCTAGAATGAAACTTTTGTTTATGAGTGGGTTAGTGTTCCATGTCGCAATCCAAAAAAGGAACCAAAATGGTTGTAAAGGTGGTTGCAACCAGTGGTTGCAATCATTTTTATATGACGCAAAGATGGTAGCAACCATCATCAAAAGTTGCAGCCGGTATCCTTAGAGTGGGTGTACCTAAGAATTGTTCTTCGAAATTGAAGCATTAGTTTGGAAGAATTTGATGCACAGTTAACAAATTTACCAAGTGGGATAACAATTCAGCACTATGTGCCTCATCCTCGATCAGTATTCGAATTCATTACACAAAACCAGATCACATATACTATTTCGGCACTATGTGCAATTGAATGTGACACATAAAGCCAAATACAGATGGCAAATTCGGCACTTTGTGTCTCAATCCCTGAATTGAATGAATTGCGAAAGCAAAATTGATGTATGTTTTTTGGTCAGCAAATGGGGAAGAAATGATACTTATAGTCGATCGTGAACATTTGTCGATAGTCACGTTTGTTACATAACAGAGTCAGAAACCGGGATATGAAAACATATCTCCACCTCAAAAATTCTGCAAGTGTCATGATGACAGAATGCAACACTGTCATCATCGAGAGACCTCTGACAAACACATTCAAATGTGGCCAATATATGATAGTTTGCGTGTGGCCAATTCTCGTCATCAGGCCACATAGTAGATATATAGTCTAGATAAGTAGACACAATCTAATAGATTATGTATCTACTCCAGCAACAATACAGTTCAGCCAAGTGAAATAAATATTCCAAGTCTTATATTTTAGTATTCCACTAATTATAATTTTAAATAGTGTTTTTGGTAGATTTTTGAAAAAAGGATGAGTATTAAAAGAAATCAAACATTTGGAAACAAAGGAGGTAAGCAAAATTCTGTAAAAAAATAATTATATACCATTCACAAGAGTTTTTTTCATGCAGGTAATGTTAATAAAAGTGATCACTATATATAGTGTTCAAAGTATGTATTTGAATTATTGAAAGTGGATAAAAGTGAAATAAATCAAGTGTCAATTCCAAAGTAGGACTATATAGATTACTTATTATTCTGCAGCATGCAAAATTGAAACATCAAGAAATGCTATAAATTCAGTGATTTCTAATAATAATAATAATAATGTAATAAATAACTCATAAATGGGTTTTTAAATTTTATTTGAAATAAATTATATTTTACATTTCACTTTACTCTATTTGTCTAATAATTCTTTGTAATACTAGAATTTTCCTATGTTTCTTTCTAATTCTTTTTCTGCCTTTGTCAGTTCTTTTTCTAATCTTTCATATAAAAGTAATGAAAATTGGTATTGAACCAATAATATAGAACTTATTAATTCTAAAAGAAGTTTAAAAAACACTTAATCTCTAAAGGGATTTAGAAATTTTTGAAAACAAATGTATTTATTAATTTATATATGTAATATACCAGAATCGACAACTATTAAAGAGTAACTATTTATTTTAATATAAAAGAAAAAATAATTTTTACATTTTGAAAAACTTAGTTTCTTCTATCAAGAGATGGTATGAGATCCACCACCACCACCACCAGTAGTAGGCTGTTGAGCCTCTCTTCTAGCGGCATCTTGTAATAATGATGTGTCAACAGTACTGGCAGGCAGTTGGACATACCTTACAACAGATCCACGTATAAAGCAATTCTTTACTGCCATCTTAAAATGTTAGAAGTCAATTAAAATTAAACAGCGAAAAATATATATGCGTATGCGTGTATAGAAGGGATCTTTGAAAATATTTATTAATCTAGTTGATCCAAGACGAGTATAAATATAAATAAATACCATATGAGGATATTTTGCATCGTCAATTACTCGTATATTATCCAATTTGATATTGAGAAATTGATCAACCGAGCTTAAGATACCAGTAATGGCTAAATCGTTTTTTAATTCTACAGTCACCTGGTGACCTATTAAAGTCTTGAAAAATGAATAGAAAAGCTACTTTTTGGTTAGAAGAAGTGAAAAAAAAAATTTTTAATGTTAAGGAAATGAAATATCTCACCATTATTTTTACAAAAAGATCATGTATATACAGATAGATTTTGTGATTCACAAAATTGCACAATTTATGTAAATCACAAAATTTTCTCGATATATTCATACATCTTTCAATATTGCAATTGATTAATTGCCTATTTCAAGCTGTGCGATAGAATGAAGCTTTATAATACAATAGTCACCAGAATATGTTATATTTTAACAAAAAGTGTTAAATTTTATATTATTATTATTATTATATATACAAGTCTAATGGTAATTTTTGAAATTCTCTGTCCTTGATTTTAATCAAAAAATTATTGTTTCCCACGTAGAATAAAATATTATACGAAGTTCTATGTGAAAATATGTTGAATCTTTGTGCTTAATCGAATGTTCGGGTTCGCAGTAATTTTGGAATAGAATTAACATGGTAATAGTAATAATAATAATAGTAAACTGGTGGTTCAAACCGAGGTGTCACCTGACAATGAATCCATGTTTTTGTTTAATTGCTATTACACAAATATATACAACAAAAAACTTATTAAAGTTTACACCACATGGCAGCTTAGCTTTTTTTTTGATAGATATTCATTCATGTAAAATTACAAAATAAAACAAAGTTTCAATTAAATTGGAATAGTTTTTTATAATTGCACAGTTTGAAAATAACATTTTTTACTATCTGGACAGAAGAAATCTTGGGTTTTGATGAATACTTGTATATGCATTTTTTTTGTTTTTTCAACCAAAAATCGAAATCATGATAGCATTTATAGTTATAAATAAATAAAAAAACAATTTAAAAAAATTATTATTACTAAAGCTTGATGAGGAGTTATGAACACATTTGTGTAATTAACAAAAATATGGGAAGAACAAACTTTACACATTTTCTTTTCATTCCACAAGATCGCACACATTTGAATTAATAATTTAATAATAGTTTTTTAACACAATTCACCTTTACTCGTCCAATTTGCTCAACGTGCCCATACGAAACTAAGTTTTCTGCATTTATCCAATTAACTATATAGTAATAGTAATACATGTACTACTGTGTTTATTTATTATAAATAAATAGAAACAAGTGCTTCGTCATCATTTGCAACACAAAACCATTTTTGCTATACCATAACTGGTATTATATAATTGTAATTTGCTGACATCATTCATAATCAATAAATGAGGTGGATCTATTAATATCTTTTGATATGATTTTCTGTAGTCTCGACTTGAGAAAATTTGATATTGGTTCGAATAGAGTTCTACCTTGATATAAAAATTGATGTATGGATGATTATTTTTTAAAAAAAAAACTAAATATAGTTATGAATATTTTATTAGTACATATTTATACATTTATATATTTATCTATTCATTTTTAGTAATGCTGAATGTCTGTCTAATGAATACCTTGCATATATTTAACTGTTTAAAAAAAATTTTTTTTTTAAATTTAATAATAAATAAACAGACGAATCATCAAATCTCTAAACCGTTTGTTACAAAATTGTTCTTTGTTGATTGATAGTCGATTATGACAATACGGGCAAAATTATTTTCTATTTTGCATCCTACAAATAGGAGAATATTAATGTTTCTATTCATAATATAAATTCTCTTTAGAATTATTCGTTCATTCGTTTTATTTGTTTTATTCGAATAATATTCATAATAATATTCATAATAATAATGATAATAATAATAACGAGTAAAAACAAATGATTCGAATTCGAATAGAACCCCTAATGGAGATTCTATTCCATTCCTTGGGAAAATCTCTTTCTTTTACTGGATAAATTGTAAATTTGTGTCCACAAAACGGCATAACTTCCATCCTTGATGCTAATTCTTTCTATTTATCTTCCAAAAAAAAGTTTAATAATATTTTGAAAATAAACAACAATAATAATAAAACAAATATAATTTGTAAACCACGGGCTAAAAAAAATAATTTACCAAATCTTGCTATGCAAACGAGAATTTGCTCGGAAATACCAGCAAGCCCGGCACCATCTGAGAGTTGTTTTAATCAGCTGGGAAAAAATCATTTTTTTTAAAAAAATAATGTTCCTTTTATTTATAAATAATAATGTTTCTCCAGCAGGAACACAAATTGACTCAAAAAATTAAGCCATTATTTACTTTGGAATTGGCTTCTTATGATTATATATATTTTTTGAATCTTTTAAATATTTCCATTCCTTCTTCTCCGATTTCTGCAAAATTTTTGTATTCTATAATTCAATAAGTAAAATTACATGTATACAAATTATACTACGTGAAAATGTTATTGTTTGTAGATTTTGGATAAGAACATTCTCTTTTATCTATAATACGTCTAATGATGATATCAGTGATATCATTGTTGAAATATATTAACATATACAGTATATCATATATTATTCTCTTATTCCTTTCAAGTGGGAATTTCTGTTTTTTTTTAATATTAAAACGTCATCCATCATCCGATCCTTGTGATTCCGGATAATTCGGAGATTTAAAATAACTTTACGATCCTATTACATTAGATAATAAAAATTCAAATAATTTTCTAACTAGATTTGGGTTTTGCAATTATATTATGAGAATATTCATAAGGGAATATTAATAAGTTAAACAAGTGATGTGTGGCTTATAGAGAAGGGATTACTGCTGAAACCACGTGATAGCACACAATTAATCCACTGCTAGTTCTTTTTTGTCAAATAATTTACCAATTGATCTCTAATTGGTAAAAAAAATCAAGATGCCGGCTTGCAATTAAAAGCAACGGTGACGTATTTCTAATTAAAAATATTTTTAAGCATTTACTGATTTATTTTTTAAGTTATAACAAGTTTTTTTTTGCAACACGTTGAATCAGGTGACTTGCGAAAAAAAAAGAAGGAAATTCCAAAAAACAACCTCTGAAGCAATTCACCAGATATGAATTTCGTTCTGATTTTGATATTCTTATTAATGATAATTGTTTTACTCAATTACAAACCTAATATTAGTGTGCAAAGGACCTAATGCCTATCATGCTAAAATAAAAGATAATATTATTTTTTTTAAAAAAAAAGAATTTGAAAAGGCAGCAGCAGAATGTGAAAGCAATTTCCCTAAAGCACACACACATATGAAGTGAGAAATGAATGGTAAGCCTATTTGATTATGATTGGCAGCTATTTCCATCATTAAAAGGGCCAAGAAAAGATAGACAATTTGCCACTTTTTATTAGTATTAGGTAATTTAATAATTAAATTGTCACATTTTAGTGTTTATTGATTTTTTCTCTTTTTGATAAAACTTTTGTTAATATACAAGGAATTTTTTCTTTCTTGCCCTTGTTATAAAATAATTATTAGCAGTTAAGCCTCTTTGAGTGACTTATTCAACCTACACTTTTGGATTAATTAATTACCAACTGCAATTGTGATCCTGTACCACGAAATTTATTTTGTGGCAATATGCTCACCGTTGCCCTAAACAAAGGAGTAATTCACAATATTGTTCTCTTGATATTATCTCACTTCAAAACACTCGTGATGACAACATTTTTAACCCTGTAATTTCCTGTACTTTGACTTGTTTTTGTTGCAGTACGCCCCACATGTACTATATGTGCTTGTGTAATTTTAAATATTTACGATTTGTAAAAAAGAAAGAGTTCATATTTCTCCAGAATTCAACTTTATTTTTAAATATGACAAAAGTTACGAAAGAAGCGATCCAGACTCGGCATCTTGCTATTCCAGTAACAAATAAGTAAATAATAATAATAGAGACTAATCTGAAAAGAATATTTGATGGTTAGCATTTATTTACATTGGAATTTATGAAAATTTATTTATTTGGTAATTATGATTTATTTACTCATGTATTATTAGTATTTTGTATTTAAGACTGTGGGTAATCTTATTTCCCCATACCCGTAGCCTCATATAGAAAATGTACACTATGGGAACAGATTTATTTGTAAACATAAATTTGCATTGTGGCTTGTTTGTATGCTTGATATTTTTACTATGATTTAATTGGTTGGTGTGATCCGTGGAGTTTTCCTTCGAACTTTGATGGACGGGACCATAGTTATATATATCTCGTGTAACGGTATACCCAATTTATTATAATTTCGTCTCGTGGCAGTTGTAAACAAATAAATATTTCCAAATAAATAAAATAATTAGATCAAAATTTCAAACCTGAAAATAGTCCAAGCGTTAAGTGGATTGTTAAAAATATTAATATTATATTAATTAAATATTATTATTGATATAATATAACAATCTTACTTCACACACACACACACACACACATATTACATCAAATATTTTATTTTTTTAATTTCCGAATGAAATTACACTACATGTATAAAAAAATAAAAATAAAAAATTAATAAATTAACTACTACACATCATTTAAAATTTAAAATTTTGATTAATTTGATTGCAGAAGATGTTTTTTTCGATTTCCAGAAAATTTTCCCTCCAAAAAAAAAAGATCTTCGGTAAAATATATTTATATATATTATTTATTTTAATTTATAAATAATAATCAAATAAAAAACAAATAATAATATTTATTAATATATTTATCATTATTATTATTCGCTACAACAACAATATTTAATATTAATGAAAATTTTATTTTACCATTCTTTTTTTTCTCAAATTTTTTTTTTTAAAAAAAAAATCCAAAAAAAAAATTAGATCTAATTTTAATAAAATATTATTATTATTATTATTTTATTATATTTAGTATTATTATATAATAATGGAACCTTTATATAATAATAGTAATACTAATACTAATAATAATAACAACAACGACAACGAAAACAGCAACAATAATAATAAATTTCCTTCTTCTCTACACTCTCTTACTTCCCCACGTTCTCTTACTTCCCCACATTCTTTTACTACTTCACATTCCCTTTCTTCTCCACATTCTCCTTCTCCTTCTTCTTCATTTAACGTTCAACCACCACTAGAAAAACCTCTAAAACGACAACCACCACGACATAATATAATAAATGTCAAACAACAAAGGCCACAAATAGAACAACAAGCTATTTTTAATATTACACAACGACACACTCCGCTTAAAATTAATTATTACGAAATTGAAAAAGATAGGTCAAAAACGAATGATAGTGTTACCAAAAAAAGTAATCAGGACAATATTAGTCACACAAAAGAAACTCAAACAGACAATAACAACAATATTAATTTTAATTTTATTCAAGCGTTTTCTTCTCTTGACAATAATAGTAATAATAATAATAAATTATTCGAAGAAAAACAAAATTTCCAAAACCAAAATATTTCTTCTTCTTTTCCTTTACAACCTTCACTTCAAAATTCCTTACAACTTTCTTCTGGTCAAGAAAATAAAACCTTCCTTCAAACACCAAATAACAATAAGATCATATTTGAAAATATTAATACTTCTCAACAGCGAGAAGAAAAAGTTGTATTTGTAAAAGAAGTAAAAGTAAAAGAACAAGAAGAAAAGCAACAACAAGAACAACAACAAGTTATCAATACAGAAACCAACAACAATAACAATAACAATAACATCGACAACATCGACAACAACAACAACAACAACAACAACAAGGACGATATCCATATTAGTCATCGTCCAACATCCTTCTCTTCTTCAAAATCACCTTCACACATAAGCAAGACGACTTTGAGCAAGAGCTCATCGTCGTCTGATGGGAATAATAAAAGTCAACAACAAAATTTATCACATTCACAATCACTTGTATATAGCAGCAAAAACAACAACAACATTATTATTTTAGAACAACAAGAAAACGATTCAACTTCTTGGAATAAAAGCATCAACAAAAAAATCAGCGAAATCGAAAATAGTGATATTAATAGTAATCAAATGATTACTATAATAGAAGAATATAACAACAACAACACCAATAACAATAATAATAACATTTATAATAAAAATAAAAGTAGTACTAATATTAATCACATTGGAAGAGTTGGAATTGAGGTCGATGTTATTGACGAAAAATTAAAGACTGAAATAATAATAGATTCAAATATTACTCCACCCATTATTAAACACCCTATTAACTCATCTTCTGACATGTCTTCTGGAATGTCTACTATCACCACAACTAAATCTAGTAATAACCATAATAATAATGGTGGGTCGGGTAGAACTGGGATTTTAAGTCAAAAAGAGGATAAATATCCAATCTCTAGCACTCCTTATTTTCCAACTAAAAACAGTACTTTGGCTGATTTATCAGCACATAAGAGGGTAATTTTATTTTAATAGAATTAAAATAATAATAATAATAATAATAATAATAATCACTTATCACTAATAACAATTTAACAATTAAATAACAATATTACAATTATTATTATTATTATTATTATTATTATTATTATTATTATTATTATTATAGTCAAAATTTTATCCTTTATCAAAACCAGGCGGGATTGAAAAATGGCCCACACCTTCTATAGATACAACTCGGCCTGAACGTGCTGGAAGAATGGTTATGGAGGGTTGGCCCTCTTCTCCTCGTAGTAGAATGAAGTTAGCAAGTCCACGCTTTAAGTCATTAAATGATTTAGAAGAAGGACCGGAAGGAAATGATCAGGTATTATTAAAACGCAAGATAAAAAATCCAATGTAGAGTAAAATTACTAAGCTTTAAATAATTTTTTTATTTTTCAGCCTGGCCAAAAATCTTACAATCAGAATGCATCTTTAAATAGTTATTGTAGTTCTTCTCTAGCCAGTTCTACTAATAATAACATTAGTGACAATAGTGGTGATAACAGATTAATTTTAACTTCAAAAGAACCTAATTTAGATACAATGGGCAGGAACGATCGTGAAATCATAGTGGAGGAAGAGGAAGTGGAGGAAGGGTTTAAAGTGGAGGGTATGGGCGAAAATGAGAAAATGGATGGTAATAGTAATAGTACTAGTAATAGCAATATTGACAATATCGAATTTAAAAAAGACATTTCTTCATTAAAATTATCTGATGAATTTTTTAATTCAGGTAAAACAAAGACAATTGTAGATAAAAATAAAAATAAAAATAATGCTAACATTATTAATATTAATTCTGAAAATCAAAAAAATGACAACGAATCAATAACTTACTCATCATCTCCTACAACATCACTATTTTCTCCGACAATAATTTCTAATCAACCATTTACAAAACGTCAACAACTAGGAGGTTTTAGTGGTAGTAGAAGGACTTTGGGTATCAGTCTTAATAGTCCAAAGAGACCTTTTTATCATGATAATAATAGTGGTAGCAGTATATCATCAATAGACGGTCATTCTATTTCAGAGAAAGTTGAAGAGGAGGATGATGATTATACTAATGATGACTATGACGAAGACGACAGTTTGCAAGGAAAAGATAGTGAAGATGAACATCAACAAAAGCAAAAACCAAAAAATGAAAAAAGGTTATCAGGTTCCTTTTTAACGAATTTGCAAAATATTAATGAAGAGGAGGAGGAAACGGAACAGGAAGAGGTGGAGGCGGGGAAGCAAAAAGAAACAATTAAAGATAAAGATACTAGTACTACTACTAATAATGATAATGATAATCATAGCATTAATCATTATGTATCAAAATCAACAACAGCGACAAAAAATAAAAGCATTAATAATAGTAGTAATAATAATAATAATAATAATAATAATAATAATAATAATAATAATAGTAATAATAATAATAATAATAATAAAGAAACAAAAACATCAAGGATGAATTTTTTCTCTTCAAATAAAGAAGTACAGCCTTCCACGAATGAACCTACGGCAAATAATCGTAGTGGTATGATTGGAAGAGAACATTATAAAAATTCTTCAAGATTAACAACACGTTTATTTTCCTCAATACAATCAAGAAGAACTGTCCCGCAAATGTTAACTGTGCAAACTCCCTTATCTATATTATCAGAAACAGAAGATGATGAAGACGAAGACGAAGATGAAGGCAACGAAAGCTCTTTTGAAAGATCAAGGTCAAAAAATGTAAAAATCACCACTGACTCATCGCCGTCATTTCCGATGGCCAAAACTCCATCATCAGAACTTTCATCTACATCTACTCCTTCCACTCCTTTAACAACCATCCAAACTCCATTAAACTCTGCTACTACCCCAACAGCTTGGAAATGGCCAAAAAGACCTTTTAGCCCTGCCAGAGAAAAACAAAAAGAGGAATTAATCAAACCTGGCGATAATCCTGCTGAGCATATAGGCAAAGTAGGTAATTTATGGGCAAAGAAAACTTTGGGTCAATTGAGAAAATATCATCAACGTCATAGTCCAAGTATATTATCAAGTAAAAGTTTTGGTTCATCAAGTTCTTTAAAAGAAATCATTACCTCACCATCTTCAACTGCCACCACCCCAACCTCAACTACTTCACCCTCTTCTAACTCACCCTCTTCCGCCTCTACAACTACTTCTGATACCGATAATTTTGCTAATAGTAATACTAATAACAATAAAAATAACACTGATGATAACAATAAAAATGATGGCAACAACAATGATAGTCCTTCGTCATCACTTGCAAGTGACATTTCTGATTCTAGCAAATCACCACAAATTATAGTCAACATGGCAGAAAATTCATTGGAAACTATCAACGAGGAAGATGAAGATGAAGATATTGGTATTTGGTCAAGTGAAGAAGTTGATTTGACTGCCGAATCCTCGGACGATAAAAAACTCAACTCGCCATCATCTTCCACAAATACAACCCCTACCACCACACCATCTATCGCAAGTTTATTAAATCCAAATAAATTAATAGAGGAAATTGTAGATGATCAACCACGTGGTATCAAGGTATCACCTGAACGTTTGACAATCAATAAAGATATTATTAGTCCAATTACTTCAACAACTTCACGTCCCAGTAACCTTGGTGGTAGTAGCACTAGTTCACTATCAAAAAATACTACAAAACCTTTATTCGAAACTACCTTTACTATCTCAAATATTACCGACGAACCTTTACGCTACGAGATTCTTTGGCCCGCATTTAGATTTGATATCACCCCTGCTTACGGGATCGTTAAACCTCAATGTGTTATATTAGTAAAAGTTTCTGTTCTTACGAAACATTTGATCGCTAGCTCTAAACGGGAGGACATAAAAGATTCAAGGAAATTCATGGGAATTCTTAAATCTTCAGAAAACACTACAACTACAACTACTAATAATGTTGGCAGTAAATCTAGAAACGTTAAAAATAACAATAATGGCAATGTCGATATTAAAACTTTAATGAGCACAACTAGAATTTTAGTATTTTGTGAAAATGGCGAACGTAAAGAAGTTTTGGTTGATATTCCACAAAACAAAAAGAAATCCAGAAATGAGGCAGAATCATCATCACAACAACAACAACAGCAGAAGCAACAACAGCAAAAACAAAAGCGTTCTTTAAAGAGCACCAATGATCTTAGTGACAGTAGTGATAATAACAACAGTTTTATCAAAAGATTCAGTAGTAAAGGTATTTCAAGAACTGTTGATGATCTTATGAAAGCTGCCAAAGGTAGAAAAAGAAAAACAGACAAACCAAAATCCTCTTCAAATAATAATGTCAATAGCAACAACAATTACAACAGTACTAGTAATAATAATAATAGTGGTGGTGGTAGTTCTAAGGGCGGTAAACTTTCTTCTACTGGTGGTAAATTACCAGTTGCTCCAGCACTTAGAAAAACCGGTTCAAAAAGTCGTCCTAGCAGCCCTGAAGGAACCAGTGGTGGTTACGGCAGTGGTTACGGCAGTAGTGGTGGTGGCAGTGGTAAACTTCATAAGAAAAATCTTACTACTACTACAACTACCACAACTTCAATGTTATCACGTAGCCGTCCAAGTACACCAGATAGTTACAGGTCATCTATGACTGCACTTGAGCGTAAGAGCAGCACATCACCTTCGTCATTTGGTAGTGGTGGTGCTGGCAGCAGATCACGAACACCCGATGATTCAAAACCTGTCAAACAATTACCACAGCGTAAAAATTTCATTTACATAGGAGTACCTGGCAATGTCAATTGTCCAACAACGACAGTCCGTGAGACAAATAGTGGAATATTTCGTATACATAATCAAACAAACAAACCGGTAACTTGGCATTTAACAACCGCGACAAATCCATTTTTGCGCAAATCAGATTCTGCTGGCTCATCTCAAAAGATAAATGACGAAGTGTTCTTGATAATGAAGACAAGTGGATTTTTAAGACCAGGATCATCTGAACGTGTGCCCGTAAGTTTTCGTCCTTTGTTGGCCGGTACCTATTACCAAAGCTTTATGCTTGAAGATTCAATGAATTCAGAGGCAACCGGAGGTTTAGGTGGCGTGAGTGTGAGAGTACAAGGCGAAGGAAAATTTGATGTTACCAGTAATGCTGTTCCACCTATAAGACGAACCAGGTCAATGATGGATTTTGAAGTTGCTACAAAAGAAGTTAGAATCGCTGCAACTAGGGTTGGTAAAAAGAGATCAGTTGGAATCAAAATAAGTAACCCTTCTAATCAACTAATAAGAGTTAAATGCAAATGTGAATTAGTGAATTATAGTAGCGATAACGACAATATAAGTGATAGTGTTGCTAATTTAAGTGTCCTTAGCTTTAGTGGCAGTGATGGTGGTGACAACACTGGTAGTAGTGGTGCTAATAATAGCGGTTTGAGTAGTTTGAGTAGTGTCAATAATGGAATCAATTTAACCCAACCACAACTAACAACAGAATTGACAATACCTATCCCAAATGTCCAAATCAAACCTCACACATTCATGGTATTACCTGTTCGTTTTCAACCCAAAAAATCAGGTGAAATAAGAGGTGTGGTTACATTACAAGCAGTTGGTAGAAGCGAAGTAAAAGTTGATATCATAGCAGAAGGAATCCTAGAGACTTTATCATGATAATATAGTTAGTATAGTAGTTATATATAGTTGTACTTAATAGTCAAAAATTATGTGAACATTTTGCATCATCGTCATCATCATCATCTCCATCATCTATCACATCGGTCATTTTTGGGGTTTTGTTCTTTCAAAATTTAACAACCACCACCAAATCAAGAGTCGACAGTCTGCCTTTTCGGCAATATAGTTTTCAAGTTACACGATGATAATGGCTTTGTTATTATCATTCTCAACTGTTGGTGGATTTGCAGTTAAAGTAATACAAAAATATAAACCACCAAAGGTTGGATGTGATGGTGGATCAATAATATCATCATCAACAAATTATTCCATCATCTTATAATTTTTGACTTTTTGGTAATCATTAGAACTACTATATCATCAACGAGTAACCACTTCCTTTTTTTTCTTTTATAAAAACATAGCTTTTACACATTCCTTTTTTATTCTATCTCTCTTTTCCACCTAATCATATTTTCATCTCATCTCATATATGAAAGGTTGCAATTCGATTATCTTCTCATTCTTTAGTAACCTTTTACTCCAAAAGAAAAATTACAATAAAATTTGTAATAAAAAAAAACATTTCAAAAAAAAAAAAACATTTTAATATTTTTTAAAAAAAAATTTTTTACGGACTATTTTTTAATACTACTAATAATAATATTATATAATTTAATTATTTTCTTAAAAGTATAATTGATTAATTTAATAATAATTTATATTTAATAACTAATTTCATACATATAACATATTACGCACACACAAACATCACTTTTTTTCATTTTCACACATCTCATTTCAAAAATCATCATTACATTCATAGTCATTTCTATCTTCTTTTTTATCCTTTCATCTCCCCCTTTAAAACTTTTGCATTCACAATTATTCTTTCAAAAATTTCTCTTTTTTTTCTTTTGATTTTCATTCATTACTTGCTATTGATTCTTTGATTATTTTCTTAAAATCATATCATCACCATCAACTTCTTTTTGTAAAATAATTTTAAAATAATAAAAAAATAAAAGTCACCAAAAATATTTCAAAATTTTTAATATTTAATAGTCACATGATTAATTCCATACGTGAACTGTTGTTGTACAATGCAATCATGCTTAACATAAAAAAAATTTTTCAAAAAGTAAAAAGTAAAAAAAAAAATGGTAATTATTTATTAAATATACCTGTTAATAATTCATGATATAATTTATAACTCTCAATTGACTTCACTATTTATTTATAAGTAAATTTTTATTATATATATATAAATCTGAAAAAACAAAAAATTTAAAATAAAATAATCTCTAGACTACACCATTAATAATTGGTATAGGAATAGCAGCCGTAGCAACTGCTGGTAGATTTGCAGTTAAAGCAATACAAAAATATAAACCACCAAATGTTGGAAGTGGTGGATCAATAATATCATCATCAAAATTTTATAAAGGTGGATTTGATCCAAAAATGAATAAAAGAGAAGCTGCTTTGATATTAGGTTTGAGGTAAGTAGTAAAATTAATAATATATATATTTTTGTTTTTTGTTTTTTTTTAAAATTATTATCATTCTTATAATAAATAAAAAAAGAGAAAGTGGTCTTGATAAAATAAAGATTAAAGAAGCACATCGGCGAATTATGTTACTGAATCATCCCGATCGTGGTGGATCTCCATATCTAGCAAGCAAAATAAACGAAGCTAAAGATTTACTAGAGAAAAATGTTAGATCATGAACAATATATTAAAAATGATAATAATTTTTATTATTGGACAATGTTATTTTCTTTTTTTACTTTAAAAAAAAAAGTATTTTTTTAAAAAAAACATGATTTCCAGAAATTTTTTTTCACACAATCCAAGGATCTGTGATAGGATTATATATATCCTTGATTTTTGTGTCTCAACCTACAAAATTCCACCACTTTAATTTCTCATTTTTATAATAATTTAATTCCATACAATAAACTTCATACATTTATTGAAATCAAAAAATACCATGACCATTTCCATTCAATAAATTCATTTCATTTATTAGAAATCAGAAACAGTCAGGATTGAACCTGCAATTTTAAGGTTGAAATCATAATTTTGAATGCGCAGAGTTAACCAAATTTGGTGGTATCGGTAGATTTTCGTAAATGATTACCAAATTTGGTTAGTATCACACTGGCTGAATTTTATAATTTTATATTAAATCAAAAAAAATTTTTCAAAAACATGAAAATAAAAAAATGGTAATTATTTATTAAATATATCTATTAAATTATTTATAATATAATTTTAATTGGATCTTATATATAATATATAAGAATGGGATCCTGATTAGATCATTGAAAAAAATAAGTGATAGTGGATCAAAATTTTATAAAGGCGGATTTGATCCAAAAATGAATAAAAGAGAGGCTGCTTTGATATTAGGTTTAAGGTAAGCGGTAATATAAATATATATATCAATTTTTTCAATAAATATTTTTATTAAAAAAAATTATTATTATTAAATAAAAAAGGGAAACTGGTCTTAATAAAATTAAAATTAAAGAAGCACATCGACGAATTATGCTGTTGAATCATCCAGATCGTGGCGGATCTCCATATCTGGCAAGCAAAATAAACGAAGCTAAAGATTTACTAGAGAAAAAACATGCTAGATCATGAACAATATATTAAAATGATAAAATGCTAACCACAAATAATGATAAATGTCAACCAACTGTTCTTTACCACCCAATTGATGTTTGCCATCAGTAACAATAATAGTAAATGACCATTCATCATAATATAATATAGCATGAAATAATAAATATATTGTTATAATAAAGTATGACAAATAAATAATAATAATAATAATAATAATAATAGTAATAATAAAATTATATAAGATTCAATCTTCCAGATTTTTCTTCAGTCAGTAGAGATTCCGTACAATATTTTTTTTTGCTCCGTACATTTTTTATTTATATTTTTTTAATTTTGTACGGAACGGAATTCGTGAATTCTGAAAAGTTGATTGGTGAGAGCCAGTCTGCACGATCTTCGATTCCATATTTTTGTTTCATACAGAACATTTTTTACTACAGAGACGAAGTTGTACGGAATACGGAACCTCTATTGACTCATTTTTCTTCACTAATAACACTTATAAAATGATATAATTTAAAAATCCTAAATCTTGATATTTTTTTAAAATTATTATTTCATCATTGTCTAGCAAATTGTGTTTATATAATTTTATTGCTAAAGGCTTGGGTCCTCTCCAATTCTTCATCAGAATATCCAAAGAATGACTACTAAGATTGTAACAACTATAGTTAAATGTTATTGACTTTAAGTTTTTTGGTAATGTTTCAATTAATACTGTTAATATTTTATCATAATTAATTTTAATAAAACTGTAAAATTCAATGCTTTTCAATTTAATGCAATTATTGAGTACTTCCATTAATTCCTGGTCTAATTGATTTATATATGATATAGATAAATCTTCTAAATTTTTGCAAGATTGTGCAATTGATTGAAATAGCTTTCTCAAAGGTTCACCATCATTATAACTATAAACATCTAGATTTTTAAGATTTTTTCCATTGATACTAATAAAATCAGACAAATCTGATAGTTGATAATAAATATGTAGCTTCACAGATTCAATATTTGGCAGTGAAATATTTTTCCAGCTTATTTTGCAATCATCATGAGATGTTAACTGTAAAGTCTTTAAATTTTTAAAAGTTGGTAATAATAAATCATCTAAATTATCTCCATTGTAATAAGATTCATAAACAATTATTGATTGTGAATGTGTTAATATTGCTTCTTTTAATTCATTTGGTAAATTTTTTTCAGATTTTGCAATATCTAAATATTTAATTTGCTTTTGTGCTTTAATTAGCTGTGCCAATTTATACATATTTTTATAATTAACATCACAATGTATTCTTAATGATTGAATATTTTTACAAATATTTGCTAATTTATCAAAAAGTTCACCATTATAATTATAACAACTTATTTCATAAAGGTTCTGAAAACAATAATCAAATCTATGATGATTAAGTAACCCATTACAATCTGTGTGGATACTTCTAAACATTCTAATACCTGCTGAATGATCTAAAATAAAGTTTCTTAATTTATTTTGTAAAACTCGTGCAAGATCTAATGCTTTAGATTTTCTTAGGTACCAATAATAAAGATTATCTGGAAACATAGTAGCAAACCCAGCATAATTGTATAATGGTGGTTTCTCCAATAGTTTAAAATCTGATTCGATTTTAGTCAAGGAATCCTTATCTTTTTCCAATAAACAATTAATTAATATTTTAACACTGTTAGGAGAATAAAATGGGTTTCTCCATAAAGTTGAAATACTGATACTGTGCCATTGTTTGTTGACAAGAATACAAGAATATAATGTTTTATAATCATCTTCAATGTATTTGAATATTTCAGTCAGAAGCTCAGGTGGAATATTTTTTATTTCAAACATTTTTAAGAATAATTTGTTTGTTGCACAACGTAAATGAAAAAAAAAATCGAATATGTTATGGATTTACCAATATAGGTATTATTTTGATTAGAAGAATTATTGTTATGATAATTGATTATTTATTTAAATGTTTAAATGTTACATTCAGAACTAAATGTACTCCAGTTTTTCTTATAAGACAGTAATTTATACTTGGCATAGACCACTAATTAGTGTTCCTGTTCATATCTCTAGCCATATTCAAATATTCATAATTTTATAGAAATGATTGATTCTTATTATTATTATTCAAATATCTGTAATAGTTACACTTTTAAATACTTTCAGATATCATGATACCTTTTACTTTTGGAAATTGTAATCATAATATATATAATTTATTTTTTTATTAGCATGACAAACTTTCATGTAATTAAATTTACAGTAAATGAGTAATTGCATTTTGTAAACCAATCAACCTTCATGAATAAAATTATGAATTCCATCTTTACAAATGGCATATAAAACATATACTACAAAATATATTAACATTCCACGATTTAATACATACCACTTTACAAAAATACAAATAAGCTCTCATTATATTAATTATAATAAGAAATCCTGAATTAGTTTTAATTATAGAAATTTAAAATGACAAAACGTTCCACTTTAATTGTAAAATATTGTTTCAGTAGATGAAATAAAGCCACATTCACATTATGAGCTGAATGGAGAGTAAAAGTGAGATACAACTAAATTGATTTACTGCCTATTGAAGTTTTTAAAGCATTGAAATTTAGTAAATAATTTATTATCATTTATAATGAACAGACATAAAGTCTTTGAATAATTAATTAGTAGAGCTTTTCTATTGATAATAATTGTCTTGAATTAATGTAATTTTAGTCAGGTTAGTCAAATTCTCATTTTAGGTTACGCAGCCCATCGTCATCACATTATCATTTTCATCTCCCATATTTTCATCATCATCAATGATTGTAAATATTGTTAATATTTTTTGGACATTTTATTCGTAATTAAAATAAATATACAGTGATTCAAGTGTCGATTTGTTTCTCTTTTTATCATGTATAAATGGACCAATTTCTTTCAAAAGCAAACTGATGAAGTAGGAGCTGAAATTATCAATTCTGCCCGGTTTAACGAAAATTTTGATTTTGTCATTCTTAAATACTATCAATATAACTTGGTAAAAATTAAAAATTCATGTTTTTTTTGTACATGATTTGAAAAAAAATCATGTGCATGTCACATACATAATTGACGTGAACTGAAAAGTTAATTTGTCTTGTAATAAATGCCAATGCAAAAAAATCATTCCTTGATGCACACTCTCAATATACGCACACACATACGATTAAAAACCAAAGTGAAAATCCTTATTATTATATGTTTCTATTATGTAGCTTTGATATGATTGCTTTTGATAAAATTCATGAAAACATATTAATAGTTTAAGTCTTCATATAGTGTTCCTATAATTTTCCCATGTTGAAATAGTATTTGGAACCCAGATCCAATCCCGAACTATGTGAACATTACTGATATAATTGGCAAGCATTAACTCCTTTAGCTCATTTGTTTATTTTTGAGTCCGTTCTGAGAATAAAAATATAAAGTTGGACTTTCCTGTGAGATCGAATGGCATATATAGAAAATTTTCCCTACCAGAGCATATAGTAGTTCGAAGATTTCCATAAAATTTTCAACTTCTTTCAAAAGAGAATGGTAACATCGCTGACTTAATCTGTGAAATTTTATAAAAATGCTTCTTATCAAGACGAAGTTCACTTAACGTAATTCGATCACCTAACATAAAATAATCAGAATAAGATTGATACTGTTCAAAAGAAACTGACACATTACCAATACATTGCACCATGTAGATACATATATTTCTTGCATTTTCTGCATTCTTATCTAAAATGGTTCTAAACAAAGAGACCAAGTCAAACATAGCTTCCTTGATGAGCTTTTCAGTATCTTCTCTGACGTGTTTTGTAACAACATTCTCCGGTCCTCCAGATACTTCAATGAATATGTTTTCTTTATTGCTTGCAACCTTAAAACCTACTTTATTTAAAGTCAAATCAAATCCTGGAAACAACATTTTGCATCCTTGATACACTTAGTTTGCACTTCAATCCAGTCAAATGTGTACTCTTGATAATCAGATTGAATAAAGTAACTATTCTCTCCACGGTATATTTTCTTTCTCTGATATAACGATTCAAAAAACCCTCCCTCACCAGTCAATGAAAAAATTGTTTTTAATTAGTTAGTTGTGCCAAAAAGGACATATAGAATCCTGGTAATATACTCACAAGTCATAAAGGATAGTTTTGCAGACTTTCTGAAACGTATTTTCGGGATTTAATGAAACCATAATAGCACTCTCAAATGTATCCTTTTTGACTAATTAATAAATCTTTTAATACATATAAATATATTAACATAACATCTGAAGGAGATTTATATTTACTTACCAATAGTATATTTACAAGCCAACCATGAATTTTTTCTAGAATTGCATCAACCTGATCAGATTTCATTATCACATGTTGGTTGTTAACATTTACTGACCAAATATTGGATAGAATGCTCTCCAAGAATAGGTTTTTGTGAGGTGATCATCACAGCTTCGTTATGTGGGTTGGGAGGAGGTGTATGAAACTAATGAAAAACAACATTACTCAGATATAATTCCCAGAAAAAAAATTTTTTACACCCAATGTCAGCTTACATCATCATCATTGGATTTGCTTTCTTGAATGTCTTTCTTGATTTCGTTATTACTGATGATTTCTTCAATGCCATTTGTAGATTTGGTGGTTGTCTTTTTGCCTGGATCAAAGATGCAAAAAAATAATGCCAGTCATTAAGTTTCAAAGCAAACGAGATATATTGGTATTACTTGTCCCTTCCAGATATTTCCACATAATCAGAATCGGAATCTGTTTTCATTTCTGTTGAATTTGTACTTTCAGCATAACACACTGTTCACTTCTGCGAGATGGTTCCTAAGTCATAAATCAGTTCAGTGTGTGTAATAGCCTTAAAGTCAATCACTGTGCTATTACCTGTTTTTCTACCTCCATTTTGAGCATTTAATGTGCAGTATTCATTACTAACTCCCGTATGACATTATTCCATTATTCTGATAGCCCCCGTAAAAGTTAATCAAAGTTTCATTGCAAGATATACAATTCCTCTCCCAAGAAAAAAATCTCATCTAGAACTTTAGCATGTAAAATTTGATGAGTCAATAACATTTTTAATCACATGTCCTGATTTTTTATTCCATCCCATCAAGTCAGCAAGAAGCCTTGAACATCAGACAACCAAGAAGGTCACTTGTGCCCTAATGGGACCAATGCTGGGTCGGCAAGAAACCTTTAACATCAAATAACCAAGAAGGTCACCTGTGCCTCTACACTGGTTTCGTGGCTCAACAAAAAGTCTTGAATGATAAAGAACCAAGAAGGCCACCACCATGCCACTTGCATTTCCAGCTAAGAAAAGATTCTTGCTTCCTTATACTTGTCAAGAAGTATATGTGCTTTTTCACATCTTTTCCCTTTTCCTGTGACAATAATGTTATTAAAGGACTTGATATACACGTCTATCTTTTTTTTCGAAAGGTTCAATATCACTTCTGTTGTTCAAAAAATCAATAATTCTTACAACTGATTTCATATATATATAGTAATAGTAAAATAATTGGATATTCTATTAATAGCACAAATGCCATATATTATGAGGTAATTAATCAAATTTGGTTTATTGTAATAATCAGTGTCGTACAGCTCTACAATGTATTTAAAAAATTAATTATTTGCTTTTGCTACTTTTTAATTTGGCCAAGGCCTCTCTGGTTCACTATTTTCAATCTTGCATATTCTTGATTAGTTTTTATACAAGAAAAGTTGAAATCCAAGATCTCAAGCAAATCCCAAGAAGGCACTCTGCTCAGAATTACATATACTCGACCAGGTACGAACATATTTTCATCGATGTTGACAGTTGCATGAGGTAATGTTAATCCTTGGGTTTTGTGCACAGTAAGAACGAAAGCATTCTGTAGAGGAAATTGTTGCTTTGATACAGGACTCCATTGATATCAAAGTGGTTTCTTTTTGCACAGTCATCTTTGTGATATCCTTCAACATTTTGAGGATCAGTCATTTTTGGTTATCACACCAATTGTCTCATTGCAAATTCCATGACCAAACGTCTCGTTGTTGAGGAACATCACTTTTTGCATCTACTTGTAGAATGACATGCTTGGGGAGGTTTGTATAGCAGTTGAAGTGAAAATCTCACTTTGATTCTGATTGAGGATATTGTGGTTGATCGTGTCTGCTGCAGCCGAGACAAAGCTCTTTCAACCAAAAGGTAATTTTTTACAAAACAGCTAATAAACATAGTGTAACGTCGTCTAGCCTACTATATATTATTTTAATTTAGAAAGAGTTGCGCCACAGCAATTAATTATATGGTTGGCTCGGTCTAAAGACCTCCTATTTCTGCGCCACGTGGCCAAATTTCAAAAATAGCAATTTTGTAATTT
>CAUDNR010000908.1:0-17046 GCA_958430865.1 Entrophospora sp. SA101
TTGCCTACCTCTGTAAAAATCCTGATCAAGTGAATCTCTTGTCAAGAGTATGTTCTGTGAATTTGTCAAGAGAAGGGCACTACTATGCCTTCGATGAAGCTATGGAAATACATGGAATAAAATACATTAAGCAGAATATAAGTCAAAATCCTACCTCACAAGAAAATCTTATGAAGGAGATTAAATCAATGCAATCAAGGAAGGAAAGAATTAATGTGTTTTTTTTGGAGTTTTTGGGTGACAATGTATCTAATACCAGAAGTGAAAAAGTAATTAATAGTCGTAAAGAGAGTCTCTGGTTACTTATAGATGATCTCTACAATACATTTAATGGCACAATTCCATTGGAAAATTCCTTGTTTAAAGATGTTAAGGAATTTAATGATGAAGGATTAAATAATATATTTACCTGTTATAATAAAGGAATTCAACGGCTTTATACTATGTTAAATGGAGAAGTACTTCAAAATGTAACAATTAAAGGAACTGGTATGAAGGACATTTCTTTGTACAAATGGAATGACCTAAATAAAGAAATAAATGAAAAGAAAAAGAATTTAAAAAAAGCCAAACAACCAAAAAAAATTAATCCTATGATAATTGACATTGAAATAGTAAATACAACTATTGAATCCTCCTCCAACATACCTCCTCCTTCAACAGATCTTGAACAACCTCTACCAACAAAAAATACAAGATATAGACCATCTCAGGATGAAAAAAAAATTCTTGAAAACCTTGCTTCATTTAATGAGATGCCATCAATGGATAAAATTGACCCTGTATTGAACTCATTACTCTTGCTTAATCCAAATCATTGGAATGCAAGAAAAGTGAAAGAATATTGGAGACACAATCTTGGACCTAATCGAAGAAAATCAAAAAAAAATCAAACAGAAATGGAGTTATAATTATTTTATTATTATTATATAAATATTTTTTTTTTTCCTTAATACATACATATCTTAAAATATTTAATAAATATATATTTTTTTTCCTTAATACATACATATCTTAAAATATTTAATAAATGAATTAGTATTAATTAATATAAATTTATATTTACGTTAAAGTTATTTGCAGTCCTTATAATTAAAGTCAAAATTTTTCTAACACAACCTTCCAAGTAGTTATAAGCGACTTTGTAGGGAACACTTTGGCATGACTGTTGCCACTGAATTTGTTTTAGTCTGCATACTAATACTAATTGGAAGAAAATCTTAAAATAAGTGTGAAGAAAAGAAATGCTTTGAACCTGGTGTAGAATAACCAATATTTAAGCTAACCTTTTCTTTTAACTGTTGTTAGCAGTTAATAAATAAAGATTATATTTGTAAAAAACAAAGGTTCATTTGCTATATCCACTCTCATTAATTCCGATATATATAAAATCTAATTTTGATTGCATAACAATTTTATTAATAAATAATATTACAGATTATACTTGTAAAAAACCAAGGTTTGTTTATTATATTCATGATAGTAATAGTAATAAGCTACTTAACTTTTAAGAATTTTTATTATAGTGTTGCTATGATAGTTTCATTTCATCAATTAATATTATAAATAAATTAATAACCTATAAATAATTATAAATCAGTCACTTATAATTAAAGTCAAAATTTTTCTAACACAACCTTTCAAGTACTTATAAGCGACTTTGTGGGGAACACTTTGGCGCAACTGTTGCCGCTGAATTTGTTTTAGTCTGCATACTAGTTGGAAGAAAATCTTAAAATAAGTGTGAAGAAAAGAAACACTTCGAGCCTGGCGTAGAATAACCAATATTTAAGCTAACCTTTTCTTTTAACTGTTGTTAGAAAGTTCTAGTCTGGCTCTAAAAATTTTATTATGGTTGAAAACCGCTTGCTATATGAAAAACGGAGAATTTTTTTTTTGAAGTGGACGATAATAATTTTATTCGTGTAACGTTTATATTGAATGACATTTGATTTGCAATGTCCTGCGACTATTATAGTAGGTATTCCTTAAAAAAAAGTTGATTATTAATCTTTTAGAAAACAAGGTGATGCTATTCCATATTACGTCAATTATATATACCTTGAATTTTTTCTACACCTTTAGAAAATCTTAACTCTTTCGTCAAAAATCTGTTGCTATTAAAAAGAGACGAGGTCACATGTCCGTAATATGATTGGCTGGCCTTCGATATATTCGTTTTATTCTTTACCTTTTAATTTCAAGTTTAATCCATAACTGTTGCATGGCTTATATTTATAACTTAGTTGGAAAAACTTGATCTGATTTCAAAGAGTTTAACATTGTCAATGATGTAGTTAAAAATATTAAGAAGGCATTCATTTATCCTAGTGCTAGAAAAAGATGACATGAATTCTTAGTTAGAAATGCTATTTATTTCCATCCGAAACATTCTCATCATCACCAATAATGCCATCATCATTGATTTCAAGTTCTTCTTCAATATCAACTAAAGTTGTCTTCCGAAACTCTTGAATTTAGAATTATTCGAAATTAAAACCATTCTAAACTGGTTTAGAAAATGAGATAAACTGTTTCGAAACTCCTAACAATCCCAAATCAAATAAATATTCTTAATCTTTATTTTCACAATTACATGCTTTGCGTTTGACTCCAAAATGTCCCGGATGTTTTGAAGGATAACATTCAAAATATTGCCAAACTGCATTTTTTGGTTGCACGCCATGTTTTTTTGAATTTGATGAACTATTTATATCTACATCAGATTATATATATTTTTAAGAAGAAAATAATTATATTAGAACAAATAAGAATTGTTATATTTTTATCAATTTAATTAAAATGATTTCGATTTACGAAATAGAAACTTGCATGAAAAGAAAATCGGAAAAATAATTGATTCGCGGAAATTATCTCAAACGGACCTTTAATTCTCAGATTAAATTTAAATGAAGAAATTTAAATGACTTGATCACTTTAGAAATAATTCAGTTTCAAAGGTAGTTTAGAAAGGCAACTCTAATATCAACTTCCTCAACACAAAATAAAAGTACTCCATCACCACTTCTAGTAAAAGCAAGATGGTGCTCTTGGTCTTCTGGTTATGTCCTCATATTGGTTATTTTTTCTTGAAGAATCAGCAATAAATGATGGTAGTAGGACAATTAAAGACCTTGTTTCATCAAAACAATATAATTTATTTAGAAATTGTAAATTTTTTTTGAGCTTTTAATGCCAAAAAGCAAGTTTAAAGTTATCCATACAAAATGTTAATCATCCATGATAGTCTTTTAACTAATTCATACAATAATAAATTTGTTACAGGTATTGAATTTGGAATAAACCAGGATTGACCATGTTATCAGTCCATTTGTGTAGCATTTTAACCATTTAGTATTTTATTAATGGCAATGGACTGGACCAAAACCCATTGGTCTTGATGGATCCAGTCTATTGCCAACCCTGGAATAAACCATTAGATCAAACAAGTGTTATGTTAAATAACGGTGTCAATAATCCACTATTTGGCAATGAAATGTTAGACAAATCATAAAATAATCAAATTCATCTCAATTATCTTTAAAAAAATTTTTCAGAAGCATATAAAGTTGCTTTAAAAAAATTTGAGAAACACATCAATAATTACTTAGCAATCAATCCATATGATGTTTTGACCTTCAGTATTTAAATTTTCTAATTCACATCATGACATGAGTTTATATAACACTATGTCAGAACTTGGTGACTCATCAAATGATTTAATGGCAGAATGAGTATTTTATTGTGTTCTTGATGAAATCTATGGTATGGATTTTGACTTAAATTCATATTGGAGGGAAAAAAACCATATTTTATCAAATTTATCAATATTGGCAGAAACTTATACTTGGTTGCCAATATCTGGTGTGAAAATATTTTAAATGATAAAACACATGCATTTTCTATTGAAATGGTCAATGTTTTATATTTCAATAAGAATACAAAATTAATGATCTGCACTGTGACGCACACGATTTACTTTTTATTTTTCCAAATACAAAATACCATTTTATTTTTTTAATTTTAATTAAATATACCATATTTTTTGTTATCTTGAGAATGTCTTCGTCTTCTTGGAACAATGATATCCGTGTAGTTGTTTGTATAGGTAATGAGGTGGTTTATTTTGTTGAAATGGGAATTTTAAAGTGAGAAACACTATTTCTTATTTATTGTATTTATTTAGATTTCGGAACAACATATTCTGTAAGTAAAAAAAACTTGTAATGATCTTTTTTTTCAATTAACTGATCAAAATCATAATGATAAATTTTTCAGGGATTCGCATATGCAAACTTAGCCAACCCTGAGATCGTAACAAATGAAACATGGACAGGTTATTCTGGTAGATTGAAAACCAATACTGTGCTTCAATATAACGATTCATTTGAAAAGGTTGTGGCATGGGGACAGCCTGCATTGGCAAAACGTGAACGTAGAGGAAGAAATAATAATCTAAACACTTCAAAAGTAATTGCAGAGTTGTTTAAATTGCATTTAGGTAATGTGCCTGATCATCAAAAAACAAAATTGCCTGGAGATTTAAGTCATAAACGTGTCATATCCGATTACCTTGAACAGATTGGTAAATATCGAATTTTCTTTATTGGATTGTTTTAAAATTTAATTCTTTTTTTTAATATAATTTCCTAATTTTTCCTTTATCATGACTATCATTTTATTAGGAAAAGTAAATTTTAAATCTTTTTATAAAAAGAAAACCTATACTAGTTAATTTTATTGTTATTAAAGGTGTTAATTAATGATATTTTAGTTAATTATAGACACAGTTGCGATGAGATGGCCAGGAATTGATTTCTATAAAAATGTTCGATTAGTTCTTACAGTTCCAGCAGGTAAAATATTTATCATAACATTACTTTATACGTTTGTAAATATATTATTAAGTAATATAATTATCTGATATATACTATATTTATATATTATATTTTTATTTGCACCTATATTAGAATTTAATGAACAAGCTATTGCTACAATGAGAGAATGTGCATTTAATGCAAAGCTAATTAATGTTAAAAATACTCAAAATTTACAATTTACAACTGAGCGTAAGTAATGATTTTTATTGAGGAAAAGAAGTTTAAATTATTATACAATAATATATTTTTATTTATATAATTTTTGTTTTTTTCAATAGCTGAGGCCGCAGCAATACATTGTATGAAAGTTTTGAAAGAGCATTCACTTACAGAACCAGGAAGTGCGTTTATAGTTTTTTTTAATTATTTTCTCCAATTATAAAGAATTATACCTTACTAGTAAACGATAAGATAGTTTTTGGATTATTATTTATTATGTTGCATTTATATTTATATCTATAATATAGCATCATATATGATTGTTGATTGTGGTGGTGGTACAGTGGATTTGACTACAAGAAGATTAATGGAAGGAGATACGTTAGGAGAAGTTACTGAAAGATCAGGAGGTTTTTGTGGTGGAAGTTTTGTTGATTTAGAATTCATAGACTTTCTTGGCAAAAAAGTTGGAGAAAGAGCCATCAAATTATTAAAGGAAAATCATTATGGTCAATATCAATACTTGGTACAAGAATTTTGTCAAAGAATTAAAATACCATTTACAGGCGATAGGAAAGACTTGGATGGTTTTGAGTTGGATATTGATGATGTTTGTAAAGTTCTCAAGCAATATATTTCGAGCGACAAAAAAGATGAATTAGAAGATAATGAATGGCTTGTTGAAATGACTTTTGAAGATATTAAAGGAACATTCGATCCTGTTATTAATAAGATTATTAAATTAATAAAAGATCAATTAAAAAAAAGTGGTAAATGTTCTGCAATGTTCTTAGTAGGAGGTTTCAGTGAGTCAAAATATTTGCAAAAAAGAATTAGAGATGAATTTCGATCTCAAGTTAATAATATATCAGGTATTTTACATAAGCATATAAAAATATAAATAATGAATAAACTAAATACTAATATTTTGTTAACGATAGTCCCTGTACAGCCAGTAGCAGCGGTGGTTAGAGGAGGAGTAGAATATGGTATAAACATGGCAACAATAAAATCTAGAGTATTGAAGAAAACTTATGGTATTTTATTAATGCCACAATTTCGAGCTGGAATTGATCCACCAGAACGCAAACTTGCACATAATCGTATACAAAAATTCAGTAAGGTGGTTCAAAGAGGTACAGAAGTAGGCGTGAATCAAGAGTTCAAAAGAACTCTAAAACCAAGTTATTCCCTACAAAGTGTCTTCTCCATTCCAATATTTATAACTACAAATGATAACGCAACTTACTGTGATGAACCTGGAATGGAGCTGTTGGGTCAATTACAAATGAATTTACCTCAACAACACTTGGGAATGGATAGAGTAATCGAGTTTAATATGATATTTGGTCAGATAGAACTTCAAGCTTATGCCAAAAATATTAAAACCGGTGAAGTTGCTACTGCAACCTTTAATCTAAAATTTTAATCAAGAATAGCTTGAGCGAGAGGAGCAATAGAAATATGATGAATCTCTGTTGAGCTAAAGCATCGACACTTACATCCAGCTACCCAATAAAAATTTTATCATCATTAATATTATCAGTATTAACATTATCAGTATTATTATTATTATTGCTATTTTAGTTGTAAATTATTTTAATTTTTCATTTTTTTTTTTTTAATTTTGAAAAATAAACAATATTAATAGACGAAATTATGTAAGTTTTTTTAAATATAAACTTTTGTAACTAAATTCCTTCGATTTTAAAGATCCAAATTTTTATTACAACTGTAAAGCAGTATGTGAAAAAAATACCATTCAATCCATTTATCCTTGACTTTAGGCCTTCAATTGGCCACTCAAAATAGGACAGATTTGAAATTCCAGAAACAGTTTTTGAACTGGAATTCCACCTAAATCTTTGATTGTTGATTCTATTTTTATAGCATGCAATATCTAAAAATTTCACTATAATACCTTACTTTCACATGATGTGAATTAACAGTGATTTTTGCTTCAACAGGCTTCACCTACAAATTTCTATATTGTAACATTGATTCCAATTTGCAATAATTCCAACCAATAGTACCACTTTGGGTTATTAATAGTATTGTCACCAATTAAATTTGGGAGAGCATGTTTTAATTGGTGATAACAATTATTTTTATTTTTGTGTGGATCGGAATGATTTTGGATTAGCGGATAATTTTGTTTAAAGAAGATAAAAGTTTTAAATAAAATAAAATATTTATTATTTTATTTATTTAGTTTTTCTTAGTTGAAACTAATTAACTTATCACAAAGTTACTTATATACAATTTAATTAATTAGTAATTCTAATATTTCAAAATTGAAATTTCCGTTCAATATTGAAAAGTTATTTCAATATTGGAAAGACGATTCTTCCTTAATAAAGTTAAATAAATTACGACGTTATACAAATAATTAATAAAAAATAAAAATAAAACGTATTACGGATAAAATAATAATTAACTAAGATAGAATAAAAATTAAGAATGGCGGAATTAGTTAATTTCGGCCAAAAGAGCTTCCAAATCTAATTCCAGTAACAGTATTATAAGAACTACTGGAATCGCCTAACTTTCTACACAACCCAAAATCTGTGATCAAAGCACGAATTGTTGGCATTTCATGATAAGTGATGTCATCTTTCTTGATTTTTTTTATGTGCTTAGAAGTGGCTATCAAAACACAGAATTGTGATAGTGGCCACCATTATCTGAAAAAAATTTGATTCATTTTGGTTTAGGGTCCAATGTTTCAAATTTGCACCGAAAGATGATGCTGTAATGTAAACCAAGTATCTTGCTTGGTATCAGCTAATGACCACATGTATGAATCTCTAATTAGGTGGTTTTTTGTGAAAATTAAATTATGTGAAGTGTCCATCTTCTCTTTCCAAAAAACTGCTCCTTGGTTTCACATGCACTCCTAGGTAAGATTCCACATATTAGAATTACCATTTTCATCAGGTTCTAAAAGCTTTGCTTTAAATTGATTATTTATATAGAATTTTCTTGTCTAGTGAGCCAAAAAATAATATAGTTAATATAGTTTATATCTTGACTCTTCAATTACGTTCAGAAGGTTTTCTGGAAGTATAGCTATCAATTTTTCAATAAACTTAAACAGCTGATCACACACCATGTAACAAGCATGGTGTTCTTGTGTACATGCATACAATTATTGCATTTACATAAGGTATTGTGCCATTTTCAAATCCTCTTTTTAGATGGCATCGTAATTTTTAAGCCCACTCATCAATTTATTCTAATAAAATTATTATTTAAAAAAATCATTGATTGAAGCTTGTTAATGGAACAAATTTCTAAAAAAAAAATGTTGATAAAAATTAATTACACATTTTATTTTCTGAATTATATACCTGTAACCCCTTTTCTATTGGATTAATTAAATTATTAAATAATTCATCAAAATTAGGTGATGTAATATAATGCCGATCAATAACAAACTTTTTTTAAAAAAAATAAGAATATATGTAAAAACTATATAAATAAAAATTGCATCAGAGCCTTCAAATAAAGAGATACAGACATGAAACTAAGGGAAATTATAGTAAATAGATTAAGCTTTTAGATTACAGAGAGTTTTTTTTCTTGCTTAATAAAAAATAAATTTTTTTATATATTCTAAAGAAATTGAAAAAAGATTGCTAATAGAAAAACTTTATAACCAAACGAGATAGGGAAAAAAGCTCTCTGTAACTTTATTGTAGAAGACTTAAACAATAAAACTATAAAAGGTTTGTTTAATTTTATTATGTAAAAAAAAAGTTATCATGGTTTAAAGCTATTCGATTTATTATTAAATTTTACCATAAAAATTTACATTGTAACTGATAAATTAGTAGAAATTTCTTTTTATAATACATGTTTTCAAAAAAATATATTGTTGGTTGAATTTTGTTGTCAACATTTACAATGTGTTGAAATATATGATAAAGATACTAAAAAATCCGCACATAATAATTTGTTATATTGATGTATGTTTTGATGATCAACAGCCATGGAACACCACAATTACAGATATTGCCAAACATGTCATGTAAAGTGGGTTCACATTAATTCTTTTTTTTAAGTTTCTCAACTATATAGGAACTTCTTTTCAAATAATAAAAAATCGGGCTTAGCAAAGCAACACAAAGTATAACACTTTAAAGGCTAATACTAATACTAATTAATCCGCTTCGGCATCACCAATTTGGAATTCCTTCTTTAATAATTTACCCTTTATTAGGAGTTTTATAATTAGGGATAAAAGATTCTTGAAGATTTTCCCCCAATTCCGTGTCCCCTATTAAAAGCGAGATGGCGTCATGAAAATTTTCGGTTTATATAGTAAATAGGTTATGAATTTATACAAAAATAGTATATGATATGCATGCTGCACGGTTTAAGAATACATATTAATCTTAATATAGTTAAGTAAGCAATTCTAAATTGCCTCGATTATCAATAGAATTTTTAGTCAATTGAGTCATAACAATTATAACAAGTGTCTTTGTTTTCTTGTACAGGTTGTCATAGATATCCGAATGAGAAGAGATAATAGTAATGCTCTCAAGAAGGTCAATCATAATTTGAATTCCCAGTTTTTCGGGGTTGGCATATTGATTGTATTTCGTCATCATCATCACCTATTGATGAGAAATTCCATAATTAAATTGGATGGATAATCATACGTTGTTTTTAATATTTGCAAAGTATCTTCGTGCCTCATAAAACTATTACTATTGCCATTTATGTGCCATATTTGGTATAAACAAATAATAATAAATATATATATATATCGATACGAATTACTCGAATTGTTTGTGTAGGAATATTAGCCATAATAATAATGGTAACAATTATAAATAAAAACGGTTATTAACTAATTAGTGAATAAATAAAAATTACACAAGTACAATTCAATTAAATCGTAAAAGAAAATTTTCTCTCGTTTTGCCTTTTATTTACACGTTGACCGTCGTTTTAAACCTTTTATCCAACAATTGAATATATCGGAAAACATGTCTGACAAATATGATACTACTTCAGTGGTTGTCGAATTTGAAAAAAATAATATACTAGATGAAATCTCTGATACTAACAGTAAATTTCTTAAAAGGGCGATAATTGATTAATTCAAATTGATATTGGTAAAAGGAACACTCACGAAACGATATATTTTCCTTCAATTTTTATTTATTAGGTGAAAAAAATAAATGGAAAGCAATGACCAAAAAAGTCATTGTTGCCAGAAGACTGCTAACTGGTGAAATAAAATTTACAAAGTTTATACATGTAATTCTTTTTATAACAAATAATTGACATTTTAATTTTTTTGATAAATAATTAGTTGATAATTTCCATTCACCTGGACGAGATCCTGGGATTGATCCAAAAAATGTTGATTATGATATAAATGTGAGTGTGTTTATTATTATTAATTATAACTAATTAATTATAAATGATTATTAATTTTATAATATTGTTTTTAGTATCCATGTAGCATATTTGTTTCAGATTTTGGTGAAGGTGAAATATCTAAATAATAATAATAATAATATAATAATAATGGTAATAATAATATTATTATTATAATTAACATATATTTTATGCAATATTAGATGAGGTTGTTTATTCTGGAAAATTTTCAAATAAGGATTTGGAAGGATTTTTAGAAAAAGACCGTCCAGATAAAACAAATGTTCGTTGGATTAATGTAAATGGAATTTCTTGGGATGTGATTAAAACACTTGCACTTAAATTTGGTGATTATTTATATGATTTAATTTATATATATAATTAAAAGCACAAAATAATAAATATTTTATTTGCATATTATGTATAAGATCTGCACCCATTGTCAATTGAGGATGCTTTACAAAATACTCGACGTAAGTTAATTTTTGAGACATAAAATAAAAAACATTTTAGAAATAATAATAATAATAATAATAATAATAATAATAATAATAATAATAATAATAATAATAATAATAAACAGGTACAAAACTGGATCAATATCAGAACCATATTTATATCTCCCTTTTACTTCATACTCTTAATAATGAAGATGTAGAGAGTGACCCGGAAAGGGATGATTCAAGCATAATTGAGGGGAAAGAAAATGCTAAATCTTTTAGTTATAATTCACGTAAAGATTTTTTACTGCATGGTCATCAAGAAGGAAGTAGATATTTGGAAACCCATAAATTACTACGAAAACTTAAATTAAATGTTTTCGTAGAGCAAGTAAGCATTTTCTTGCTTAAAGATGGTAATATATATTCTCATAATATTTTATAATTTGATTTTTCTTTCATTATTATATCTTAAAAAAAAAATTTTTTCTTTTAGAAACTTTATTAACTATTTTTCAACACGATGGAAAACCTGTTTATAAACCTATTCTTGCACGTATTAATCAACCAAAAACTTTATTAAGGACTGCTCATGATGCAAGTTTATTGATGGAAGCTGTTATTGATACAGTTGTTGATTTGTAAGTCTATTATTATTAAAATTTTTCATTAAGAAAAATCTTTTCTTAATTATTATTATTATTATTATTATTATTATTATGCATTATTATAGAGCCATGCCAATTGTTGATTCTTATAGACACCAAATTGCAGATTTAGAAGGGAAATTGTTAATACGACCTAAAATGACTTATTCACATGGTATAATTGATAAATATATTTATTGTTATTATAATAACTTTATAATAATAATTAAAAAAATTGCTTTTATTAATTAGAACTTCACATGATATCTGGTGAGTTGGTACTTTTGAAAAGAACACTTGGACCTGTTCAAAGTCTTGTTACTTTATTGAGAGAACATGAAGACAAAAAAGATTTCATATCATCATTGGCAAAAACTTATTTTATGGATGTTGCTGTGAGTTATTATTATTAATTTAGAGAAACTGAGTAGAAAGAAAATTATTTACTAATTATTATTATTATTATTACTGTAGGATCATTGTAATGAAATTGTTGATAATTTGGATACAATGACAAAGATTTCAGAGAATTTAGTTAATTTGGTTAGTAATCAGTAATAAAATCCAAGGTTTTTTTAATTCAAATAAAAGAATAATCTTTTTTTATTTTTTAAATTTAGATTTTTAATTTGCTTGCATATGAGGTATTTTATCATATAATAACTATTTATATAACTCATAATTCACATAATTAATATAATTTATAATTTTTAGACCAATGAAAACATGAGAATTATTGCTATAATCAGTGTTGTATTTATGCCAATGACTTTTATTGCTGGGTGTAAGTTTTATAAATATTATATGTTCATGTATTATATAAAAATAATTAATAAATATAAAATTTATTCCTTCTTTATTTAGATTTTGGAATGAATTTCCAATTGGATTTCGCTGCACTTTATTATCCAATGAGGTAGGATTTAAATTCACACATATAAACTTATAATATAAAATATATTAATATTTATATTTGTTTATTAGTTATTTCTGGACTGTAACTGGAATAAGTAGTTCTATATTGTGTATCTTGTTTACTTATTCAATATGGATTAAATGGGTTTCAAGATTTTTGAGATGGATTCATAGAAGAAGAGAACAAAAAAGAATTTTAAGAAACAAATGATTATTTTTTTGTAAATTATTAAATAATGATTCATTCAAATTTATATTTTATTACACATATAATAATTTTTCTTGTAATTTTGTTTACAATTAATACAATATTTATTTATTTTTATAAATATTAAAGTTATTTGTTAAGTAGTTAACTTCCAAAGAACCTAGTTGTTAAATTTTGGGTATCTATGCTAGATTAGTACTCCTAGGTTCAGTTTGGTTTGGTTCAAGCATATATATAATCACTTTTTTGAACCTGAACATATGGGCATGGACAATAGAAACACACCAAACATTCAAAAATCATAATTTTGAGTTGATTGCATCCCTATATGTAATTAATCACAAGGATTAATCTTAGCTTAGAAATCATACCCATTTTACTTAACAAAACTTGGAGATATTTTACATTAAAGTTTTAAAAAAACAATAATAAATTGCTTGAAATAATTAGATCATTTCATATTATAAATTACTAATATTAAATTTAACATTGCTTCTTTAATGACTGATACTGATTCTCTGGCTTTAACATCTCTTCTCTTTGATTTAGAAGACAAACAGTAAATATCACATGGTTCTGTTTATGGCCAACATTGTGATCATCTTCACCAAGTTTAAGCATAAGTGTATCACCAAATTTTATATTAATATTTCATATTGGAATTAGAGTTAGTAATAATGAATTGATTGATATTTTCCTACTTCGTTTTTATCAACTAATATATTGTTTTCAAATTCCTCAAATGTTTTTAAATCATCATCATTCAGCGGGTAATCCGTAGAATCCGTAGAATTGAACGGATGGTCCAGATAATCCGGATTGATCATCCACAGATCGCATCTCTAGATCTAAAATATATTCACGAACAAGAGAAGCATCCACTGCTGCTAAATGTCGACATGCATCGCATGAGAAAAAGGACTCATCACGGGCTCTAACAACAGTGTCAATTTTTCTTGTTATTCTTTCACCATTAAAGTCAAGTTCTGTGTTGCAGAGATTAATTATTGGTCCATCTTGACTGTTCATATTCTATAACTCGGCCAAATGAATCGATTGTTTTTTGTGCTTCTTTGCCGAAAAATAGAAAAACTTTTTATATAGCCTAATTTTAATTTAATGACTTTTTTTTGCTGTTCGAAGAAGCACCATTGTCTTCACTTGGAATTTTACATTTTGGAGTAGTTGTTGATGACCATTCAGAAATCAAATAAAAAAAGTTCAAAAATAATTAGAATGGTGATAAGTGATGATGATAACCGCTTTTTTTTTTTAATAACTAGAATGAGGACAAGTGGCAATAACCACCATTATTGATAATAGTTAACACTTTCCTGCCCTTTTTGATTGCATGTCGTTGCTCTTTTACAGTATAACCCTTGTTTCAACAGATTATGATTAAATTCGCGTTTCGATGGATTTTAAAAATGTTTGTTACCATTATAATTACATATTATGAAACATATAAAAATCCGTTGAAACGTGATTAGTAATTTCGCTCCAACAGATTTTAAATGAAAATTCTTATATGTCCAGCCACTCCGTTGAAACGAGGGTTATTATTATACTATTACTATACATTTTTTAAAAAAAGTGTACAATAGTGTTGTACAAAGATTTTTTCGGTCCCATTTACTTTGTCGAAAATCATTTTCGTCGACACCCATTTCGTCGTTGACAATCACTTCATCAACAATCATTTCGTCGAAAGCTCATTTCATCGAAATTCATTTTGTCGAAAGTTCATTTTGTCGAAAGTTCATTTTGTCGAAAGTTTGTTTTGTCGAAAGTTTGTTTTGTCGAAAGTTCATTTCGTCGGCTTATGTATCGTACTAATGATAAATGAGGTGATGATAGTGATGGCAAAAATATTGACATTGAGTATTTTAGTATTGATAATAATTATTGTTTTTTAGTAGAGTATGTGGATCAGACAAATTGGTAATATTTCTTTCATGATGCATAAATTTGAGTCATTCGTATACTTGCAAACTAATTAGCACTCTGATTTTAGCTGAATTTTCTGAATTCCATCAGGAATGTATAATATCAAATTTCTTTCTTAATTACAATCATACAAATGCAAATTATACTAATAATAAATAAATTAAATGGTAGTAGTAGATACTAAACAGTGCAATGCATATGTTACGCTAAATCATTAAATTGAAAATTAGTTTTTGATATTATTAAAATCGTATGATTAAATGGGTCTGACAATCAAGTAAGGTTTCTAGCCCAAACTGTTTCTCAAGCTCAAACTATTTTGTCGATTTGGGTTTTTCAACGTTTTTTATATAGAGGTAGGTATATTAGACCAGAAACCTTACAATTAAGCTATCAGACGAATTTTGTGCTTTAATTACAAAGTATACTTTAATAATATCGTGTTAAATAAATAAATAAATACTTGTCAATTTTTGGCTAGCATCATAACTATGCATGCTTTATATATAAACTTGTTTTTTAAAAAACAATAATAATAATAATTTTTTTTTTTGTTTATTTTTTTAGATTTGATAATTTTGGTTAGTATTTAATTTTAAAATCAAATTGGTTATTGTTACCGATCACTTGCTAACTCGAAAGAATATAAAATATATCTGATTTATTAAACAATTAGAAATGTGTTCGTTTATTGTACTTTTTTCCAAAATTTTGTGCATCTTTTAATTTGTAATATGAAGGCCGACCACAATTTATTTTAACTGATTTCAACAAGCAAGTCATCAATGCTGCTCGTAGAGAATTTCAAGGTGTCCAAAATGAGGGATGTTTATTCCATTTGGCTCAGAGTGTTTACCGGAAAGTACAAGCTTCTGGACTTAGTGTTCAATATGGGACTGACGAAAATTTCAGTTTAAAAATTAGACACATTCCTGCACTTGCTTTCTTGCCTCTGACGACATTCCTGCAGCATTTGATCAATTAAAGGATGATATCCCTCCACAGGCTAACGAAATCGTAGAATGGTTCGAAGAGTACTATGTGCATGGTAGAACAAGACGCACATTAAGACATGGGAATGCAATTCGAGCACCACCATTATTTCCACCTGACTTCTGATCAGTCGTTGATAATATCGATTATGCATTTCCACGAACTCAAAATTTTGTAGAGGCTTGGCATCGAAGATGGGGTGCCTCAGTAGGTACTGCACATTTAGGTGTTTACAAAATCATAAAGGAATTGCAAAAAGAACAAAATCGAGTTGAGCTTGATGTAGAATCGATTTTACGAGGAATACCATGACCTTTATAAAAAAAACGGGACTGTGAACGTGAAGCACGAATTCGGACAATGTTCAATGACCATGATAATATACCACCTATGGACTTTCTTCAGGAATGGCTCATAGCATTTCATTTTAGTATTGCTATTCTATTAAATACATTAATTGTAATTTTTTTTTTTTAAAATAAAAGATATTTGTATTCGTGTTACGTTTCGTCATATTAATTAATTATTTCATAATGTGATATTTAACGTAAGAAAACGATTAAATTAAACTTCGGGTAATGTTGAACCAACAACGGGATGATGTGGCAACAATGGAAACTTTACTAGAACATTCAAAAAAATCATTTTGAGTTGTTTTATTAAATAAATTTGTCTCTTAAATTGGTCACGTTTACTTCATCGACAATCATTTCGTTTATGTTGCTATATCGAGGTAATTTCGAAGTTATATCAAGAGATATGGTCAAGAGAAGAGTTAGAAAGAGAGTTGTCCTTCGACCAAGTCAAAAACCAACCCTTTAAATACATCTTCAAGTAGCACAATTTAATTTATTAGACTAATTTCTTCGACATTTGGTTTATTGTTAAAAGGTAGTTTCGAAGGTATGGTGCAAGTCAATAAAAATTTTACAGTCATATGATTTTTGAAGATCATCAAGTGTTAAATAAATATATTAATTTTTCTTTTACATTTATTCCTATGTACATATGTAAATGATGATTAGAACAATAAACAACAACAATAATGATTATAGCGATGTTATTAAATATAATTTAAAATAAAAGAGAAATTTATATAAACTATTGAATGATTGATAAAACCTTCGTTAGTATATTTTGTTCATAGACCTTGTCCTTAAAGCTTACTTCGATTACTCCTATATAAAACTATTGAATAATGAATAAAACGTTCGTTAGAATATTTTGTTCATAGATCTTGTCTTAAAACTTACTTCGATTACTCCTACACAAACTATTGAATAATTAGTAAAACGTTCGTTAGAATACTTTGTTCATAGATCTTTGACCTTAACACTTGTACAAACTATTGAATAATTGATAAAACGTTCGTTAGAATATTTTGTCCATAGATCTTGTCCTTAAAATTTACTTCGATTACTCCTACATAAACTATTGAATAATTAATAAAACGTTCGTTAGAA
>CAUDNR010000910.1:0-20192 GCA_958430865.1 Entrophospora sp. SA101
TATTGTCAAAGAAATCAACTAAATCTTCAAAAACGTGAATACTTTCCACTGCCAAAAAAATCAGCCTTCTTTGTTGTATAAAAGAAATACTATAACAATCTACTATTACAATTTTTTTTAAAACAATTTAATTTCATGTAAATAATTCTCTTTGTTGTTAAAGAATCAACTAAGTCTTTTTTGAAAATGAAAAGGTATTTTGACACTGCTAAAAAAAAAAGAGGATAATGTATAAATTAATTTATTGTCAAAGAAATCAACTAAATCTTCAAAAACGTGAATACTTTCCACTGCCAAAAAAATCAGCCTTCTTTGTTGTTAAAGAAATTAACCAAGTCTTTTTTGAAAATGAAAAGATACTGTTGAAAAAAAAGAGGATAATGTATAAACATTAATTTATTGCCGCCATCAAAAAAAAAATAATGCGCAGATCAAAATTTATTGTTAACAAAATAATTGTTTACCTTTTTTTAATATACAGTGCAGGACATCTATAATGGTCAATAGTCCGAAACTTAAAATTTTAGAAGATCTTTCTAATTTAAGTAATCATATTCCTTTTATTGGAAAGATTGTCTGTATCACGGAAAATTTTTAAGCCGATCATCAACCTTTTAGGAAACCACAAGGGAATATCATTCCGAAATTTTACAATTTACATATAGACATATATAAAATGTTCTAACTTTCAAGCCTTATAACTCAAAACTTTTCTAATAAAATGAAAAAGTAAACCGATGGAAATGAAGCTTAGGTCTTTAGCTTTAATTTTATCGGTTTATTTTTTTTTTTAATTTTTTAATAAGGAGTTATAAGCTTTTAAAATCATGTGATAATCATTGACCATTATAGATGTCCTGCACTATACAATTTTTGTTGACCACATTAACACTAACCATTAATGTAAAAGATTGCCATAAAACCACATGATTTCCACTATAACGAGCATAATTCATAAGGTATGTTCTATATCAAATTTTTTTAAAAGTCCACTATACACAATAAAGAGATTTTATTAAGAAGTCCACTATAACGAACAAATTTTATTATAAAGAGAATTGGGGAAATAGAAAACGTCCACTATAGGCAAAATCCACTATAACGAGATCCACTATAACGAGCTTTGACTGTACTTTTAAAATTTGCCCAACATTTAGGAGATCTTTAGACCAAGCCAACTATAGGTGACTTGCATTATAATAAATTTTTTAAAATTTTTCAAAAATAGGACTTCACGTGATTTTAGTTTTAAAATTATTTCTTACTGCCAAATTTAGATACGATAGTCGAGAGCTAGTCTAAAATTAGCAATAATTTGCCTAAATTTAGAAATGATCATAACGGACAAATTCCTCGTGAGCATAGTAAAGTAAATGTTTTAAAAAAGAATAAAACTTTACAACAAATAATTTTTTTTGAGATATCTTGTTATTATATTAAATTAAAGACCTATTCTATCAACTATTAACGCTATTTTTTTAAAGGTATGACAGAAAGTGACTTCTATACTTTTAAAATTTGCTCAAAGCCAACTATATACATCAGGAAAATGGGTACAAATATTGTGCGTATATAATACACAATTGCAGGGATTAAGCATATAATATATGCACAATTTGCATACATAAAAAAATACGTGATTTGTACACATATTATATGCTTAATCCCTGCAATTGTGTATTATATACGCATAATATTTGTACCCATTTTCCTGATGTAGTAGCATTGATGCTAAATTAGACTATTTTGTATAATGTCGTATCACCATGATAACAATGATGGCATAGTACACAAAGAAAAATCATGCAACTTTGACTTTTTTTATTACAAGTCATATCCAAATATTTTATGCCATATATATGAAAGCAAAAACCGCGTAAAAGTTAAAACACTGGCCATCAGAAAAATGGGTACAAATATTATGCGTATATAATACACAATTGCAGGGATTAAGCATATAATATATGTACAATTTGCATACATAAAAAAATACGTGATTTGTACGCATATTATATGCTTAATCCCTGCAATTGTGTATTATATACGCATAATATTTGTACCCATTTTCCTGATGTGATTTACTAATTGGTAAAAAACGTGTTTTTTAATCTTTTGTATATATAAATATGTAATAAAATTACCATTAATCAATCTTGCACGAAAACAATCCTTGGCAGTGTGTGGCTCTTTTATTACTAAGTTTTTTATTATTCTTACTATTTTTATTAGTGGTGTGATAGATGGAGGGGATAAGATGGATGATGTGATGGATGGGTTGAAATGGATTTAGTGTATGAGAAGGCTCGTCCGTTAAGTATCATATTATTTTTTTATCATTTGTTTTAATTGTACGTGAATCAATCATTTATATTCAATTGCTTCTTTTTGTTATTATGTACGTCTGTCGAGAAATGCAAAGAAGTTTCCACATCCATTTTTGAATCTTTGATATGTAATTAGATTTTACGTGCTAATTCATTAAATTAAAATAAATAAATTTTTTGCTAAATGATGATGTGATTGTAATTTGATGCTTTGATCGAATTAGGTTGCTTGCCGAAAGCTCTTATTGACTGTCAAAACTCTGTCAAAACTCTAATGAACAATTAGTATATGCCTTGTCAAAACTCTGGCCCCCCAAATGCGAAACTCTGCTAAACAATTAACGTGTAACCTGTCTAAACTCTGTCGATTGATTTCTGAAGGAGTTTCGCCTACAACCTTACTTTTGATATAAATTTAATAATGTAAAATATTATACAAATTGTGGATGAAAATTTTTTTTGTTATTTTTGAATATTCGACTAATAATTATGAACATTCATATTTATATATTTGAGAACAAACGGAACAACATTTTCTAAGTTCTGCGATGTGTTGCAACTTTTTTTGAAAAATTTTCGAAAAATTTTAATTTGATTTTTAAACATCAATAATAATCAGACCAATGCGATATTTTAAAATGTTATGGAAATCATTTCAACAAACAATTTTTTATTAATTCACAATATCGATTTGCTTAGTAAAAAATGACTGTTTTGTATTAAATGTTTACCCGATTATTTCGGCTGAGTCGGTACTTTTTTTTTAGGGTTGTGTATTTCGATTCGTATTATTATTATTATTTGACTCTTTTATTGAACATAACTTTATTTCTTTTCATTCCCCATTTATATTGGCACGTAAAACTTGCTTTTTCGAATTATAAGTATAAGATATTGGGCGCGCAGCGGCCAATATCATGACATCCTGGATGTCACTGAAATTGTCCATCGCACGCCCAACATCGATGTTATCGGGCAAACACAAGCTATTCTTTCAAACGTCACTGTTTATTAAAGTTTAATTATATGATTTAATTATATCTCGCAGAAATGCTATATAAATAGTATATTGATGTCATTTTGTACCTAAAATAACAAAGCAACCAAAAATAGCTTAATAGTGCTGTTTGCCTAATAATAAACACTTATTGTGTATGAATTTGATTTATTTAATTTTGCTTCCTATGTTGTAAAATAAACATTATCGTTTGCATGAGAACCTTATGCAATGTAAAAATTATAATAACCAATAATAAAAAATAAAAGATAAAAGTAAAAGAAGGGTACAATTTATAATATTACAACCAAAAATTAAAGTAATAAATGAAGCATCAAAGAGCTAAAGAGCAAATACAGCCTTATTTACTATTTAAAATAAAACAAAAAACAATCAACAGTTAATACATTTTCAAAAACAATGATATTGACTGTAATAATAAATAAATGATGAAAATACTTACTCTCTATTTATTATTTAAAATAAAAATAAAATTAACAGTTAATATGTTTTCAAAATAATGATATTGGCTTTAATAATAGTAATTATGAAAGTACTTACTCTCTATTTATTATTTAAAATAAATTGAAAATCAATCAACAGTTAATATGTTTTCAAAAACAATGATAATAGCGATAATAGTAATGATGAAAATACTTACTCCCTATTCATTATTTAAAATAAAGTAAAAATTAACAGTTAATATGTTTTTAAAAATAATGAAATTGGCTTTAATAATAGTAATGATGAAAATATTTACCCTCTATTTATTATTTAAAATAAAATGAAAATCAGTCAACAGTTAATATGTTTCAAAAACAATGATAATAGTAATGATGAAAATACTTACTCCCTTTAATTCCTATTCATTATTTAAAATAAAGTAAAAATTAACAGTTAATATGTTTCAAAAATAATGATATTTGCTTTAATAATAGTAACAATGAAAATACTTACTCTCTATTTATTATTTAAAATCAAATGAGAATCAATCAACAGTTAATATGTTTTCAAAAACTATGATAATAGTAATGATGAAAATACTTACTTCCTATTCATTATTTAAAATAAAGTAAAAATTAACAGTTAATATGTTTTCAAAAATAATGATAATAATAATAAGGCCGTTCAATTTATTTATTTATTTAACATCCCCCAGAAGCATAGTGGAAGTTTTGTGTTACACTAAATATTATATAGAACCCATTGCTCTTGAAACTTCACCAGTATATAGTCGTTACTTCTCTAAATTGAAGATCAAGTTCAGATCCGATTCAAATCTAGTTTATCACTTGCTTTTTATTGCCAGAATGTTTGCCGTGTATTGTAAGTTACGTTGTACAATATAAAAAATTAATGTAACATTTTAAAGAATAATTATAAAGCACGTGATTTAACTGTGTAACAAAGTATTCGAAGAACTTTTTTCATAAAACATGTGACTTTTGTGTGTAACAAACATTAATTTTCAAAGATGTTAAACAAATAATTAAATTTGAACGGCCTAATAATGACAAAAATACTTACTCCCTATCATTATTTAAAATAAAACAAGAATCAATCAACAGTTAATATGTTTTCAAAAACAATGATAATAATAATGACGAAAATACTTACAGCCTTATTCAATATTTAAAATAAAATAAAAATTAACAGTTAATATATGTTTTCAAAAATAATGATAATAATTATGACGAAAATACTTACAGGCTATTCATTATTTAAAATAAAACAAAATTAACAGTTAGTATGTTTCAAAAATAATGATATTGAGTGTAATAATAGTAACTTACCAATCTATTTATTATTTAAAATAAATGAAAACCAATAATTAATATGTTTTCAAAAACAATGATATTGACTGTAATAAACAATAATACTTACGGAACTATTTATTATTTAAAATCAAATGAAACCCAATAGTTAGTATTTTTTAAAAAACAATGATATTTGACTATAATGATGTTTATTGAAATAGTTAAATGAAATACCTCGCTTCTCCAAATTATTGTTATCATCCGTTGAACTTGTTGGACTTGCTAAAGCAACAACAGCAGCAAAGATAGCCAAAAAGAGAAGAGAAATATTGGAAATATTGAATTTCATTTTGATTTGTTCAGTTAATTCTTGGCAAATTTTGGTTTTTTTTTCAAATTGTATACAGTCAAGGAATTTATAAAAATTTATAGTAAACCAGTTATTTTAGAATTTTGGTTATTCTTCGCAATCACAGATAAATGGGTCTTTTAAATATTCGATTTAATGTTAATTAAACAAGAAATTGATTGTTGATTGTGAATGGGCTGTGTGTCTTATGTCATACATAAAGTGAATAGTTTAACGACAACAAACAATAAACAACAAAGAAAAAAGAAAAAACGCAACCGGTTATTTACTTTGAGGTGTTTATCGAAGATAAATAATAAAGCAAACATTCGGAATTCGTGATAAACGGAAAGGATCGACATCATTATATTCTTTAATAGTAATAGTATATATATAATACGGAATAATGTTTTGATCTTGCATTCTTATTGCCAACGATCTGCAAAGTAAAAATAGTCAATCGACCAACTTTTAAGGAAGATTTTACGAAAACCACAAGGACAACAACCGAATTTTTATTCATAGATCAAATCAGCTGAATCTCAAAGATATTTTCGTATTAGGAAGTGATACCTTAAGAAAAAGTTTTTTATAAGAGAAAAAAATTTCGGCAATCAATAGCCGATTAACCGTTTAAGGGATAAGAAAATTTATAATTAAAGTTTAACGTTTTGTCATACTGTCATACTACAATTAAAAATATTGTTCATTTAAATGTTGATTTATATTACTATTATTACTTACTATATTAATATTCATTTGCTGATTTTTTTCGGAGGTTTTTTTCTTGCAGAAATTTTTATTATTGCATCAAAGTCTACATCATTAAGAAAAGAGAACACCACTATCGAATTACTATTATTCGATAATGATAATAATAATCATCAATTATTCACTATTTTGTCAACCATTAAGATAATACAAAGAATCAATAACAGAAACACTCACATTAAACCATAATGAGTTGCCACTTGTAAAAGATGAATTGTCAATAACACTAAAAATAAATCTCATGAGTCATGATGTTGATTGGTTGATTGGGCTGCTGTTTTTCATAAGGGTATTTTACATATGACTATTAATTATTTATCTCAAAAAGTTCTTTAAAATAGGAAACTTCCACGTGACTTGCGTGTTATTTTTTGCAGTGATTGTGTGATAATTCGTAATTTATTAAAGATTTGCCTCCTCAGTGGAAGACTTCAATTAGTTCCCTTATTTCATAAGTGTGCAATACTGGAATTTATTCCAAATGTTTTGATATCGATGCCACATACGTTTATATAAAGAGATCGACATTTCGGAACCTGCTCTATTCCGAAGCAATGGGAATGAAAGTGTATTTTTATGATATTGTTGTGCGTGAAAATGAAAATGCAATTCGCATGTTGATACGTGAAAATTAAACTCCACCGTAGTTAATTATAGGTACAACATAACTGACGATGATAACACTAATAATCATTTAATATGCAAACGATTACATTATTATAATATTATAAACGCTTATGTGTATTTTTTATAGTAGAATCAGTTATTTTAATACAAATAGATAATAAAAATTTTCCTATTCCTACATAAATAATAAACGAACAATTCGATCAAGTATTTAGTAACAAGTAAAGACTATTGCGTTTTTTTTACAAAACTTACAAATCTTGCCACAACAGATTTACCCACTTATGACCTGTTGCTTAAGAGTCAGGGACCTAGAATTCTTCTCCCATACACCAAGGAAACTACCTCTCTTAGTATTAGTAGCCGAAGTACTTCGAGCAAAATTTAATTTTATAATTAGATTTTTTAACAAATTCAAATATCTTTCCACGTTTTGACTCTTCAACATTACATAGATAATTAATTATATATTTGCTATGTTACAGAATGGAAATCAGGATCAGCTTTGAGCTGGTTCCATAAATTTTATTTTTGGTACTGATTTACAAAAACTTCTCACACATACAAAACCCGCTATTGATTTTTGATGCTCGCTGGCATTAGGAGAAACAACCTCTGAGATTGGATAAACAATTCATTTTTGGTTGTTGAGAATAATATTGATGTTCGTTGGTGTTGGAGAAAGGATTGACGATGATGATGTTGATGCAAATTATTAGTCCTCCATATTAATATATAGTGTAGTACAATTGTGGCAAGTGTTAGCATAAAGACTACTTATTTTCACAAATAATGTTCTATATTCTATGAAAAATGTACATTAACAAATTGTAAATTGGATGAAGAAATACAATGAATGAATGAATATGTGAGAAATGGATATATGTAGTGTGTGAAAATGAATTTGGATTCATATATACATTAATAGATAAGAATGATTATGTGTACGAATGGACTACCAAGTGATTAATTAAATCCAAAAATTCTAAAAATCAATCAACTCTTTAACATATCTATTAACACCAACTAAACTTTTGACGACACCAACCAACTTCATCAACTCATTAATTAGATGACTTAGCATATTTATTACGCATATCTTGTTCATATAATTGTTTAAGAAGATTTTGAAATTTTGTTGATAATTCATCTATCACTACAACAACTTTATCATATTTATGTAAAACTTTTGTCAAGTTTGTACGTAAACTTTCATATAAAGTCTGTAGATTATAATTTCTAAACACCATAAAACATGAGTCTAAACTTTGATTTTCTAAAATGACTGATTTAAACCTTTCCATAAGAGTACCAAGAAACAAGTGTCGCTCATTTAATTGTGCTAATTGTTGTTCCATCTCTGTCATTGTTATAAACTTTTCAAAATTTCCATCATAGCCATCATCATTATTAATACTGCAATTTGAGGATGATCCAAGACTATTAGATAATTTAGTCGCTAAACATTGAGGGGATTTTTTTTTATTAATAATAGACCAATAAGATTGATAAGTTTTTTTTAGAGAATTTTTAAATTCAATATCTAAAAAATTTATAATTTCCTGATGTCTATTTTTTAGTGAAGTGCCATAGACATAAAGTTTTTGTTGGCAAATCAAATACCTATAATGAAATTGCGTCAATACCTTGATAAACCATCTTTGATTTCCAGAACTTGAAATCTTTTGTGGTTCCTTTGTGCTGGCTTGATCTCTTTGACGAAACCTTCGAATCATACTAACAACACCTTTTGAAATAAGTTCGCGCCTAGTCTTTGAACTATTCCATATTGACTCAGCAGTATAATAATCGTTATAATCATTATTGTTAATATTAATGTTGATGGTGGTGTTGTTGTTATTCATAATGTTATTGTTGATGTTATTATTAATTAAATTATTATGTTTAATATTAATGTTATCATTGTCTTTGATATCATCATTTTTTGTTGAAGCGATACCATAATTTCTACGAATTGCGATCAATCCATACTTTTCCAATATATCATTTAAAGTTGATGTATGAGCAAAGTAATCTTTGCCTTTAGGAGATTCGATTTGTAATATTCTGTCTTTAAATCTAAAACAAGTAAACAGGATTCGTTGAACCAAAATGGAATATAGGCATTCTATTTGTACAGTACTTTTTGAGGATGATGATTTAGGATGTTTAACCTTGACAACTCTGACAATACATTTTTTATTAAAAAATATGGCGGAATAATCATCACCATTACTAAACCCAATTGCAATATTGTAAACTCCAGAACGAACCAAAATTGTAGGAACGCTTTGAAAATTATCCGCAGTTACTATAGATTGTCTTTTTTGAGCTAAAGAAGTTATTTTATTTGGAGAAAGTGGAAAGTCAAATGCTGAATACAAAGTTGAAGTGAAATTGTGTAAAGTTCTACATGTTTGAGAAATATTACATCGATCTATAATGGAAAGTGATGGATCTAAAAGAATGTTTTTTACCACACAGGTTGGTTGATCAAATAAATAGTTTCGCTTATTTTTCATTTGATTTTTAAAGTTTTATTTTTTATTTTTTTTATTCTAAAAAAAAATTTTTTTCTTGGAATTAAAAAAAGTGTGCAAAGGTTGATTTTAAAGGTTTTTTTAAAAAAAAAAAATTTTTAAATCATACAATACATTAGTAATATAATATATATGAATGAAAAGGAATGGGAAGATTTTTTTTTTTATAATAGCCCTCTTTTCTGATAAAAAAAGAAGTTGTAAAAATAAAATTCGTTGATTCCAAAGAGAAGTGTCAAAATTCCAAATGTGTAGGCTACCTTATTTTAGACAATCAAGAGAAGATCGAATCTATTGTTTAAAATTTATTTTGGTTAAATTTAAAGAATTTGGGCTGAATTAAGATCATAGAAATTCTGGGATAAAAGCAGTAATGTTGGCCGTTTAAAAATCCTTAGCCGCTAAGCCGTTTACTACCTAAATTGGTAACTTTATGGCTATAATCAGAAGGTAACACGAATATTTATTCCCAAATTTAGAAATCATGCATCACTAATAGAATAAAAGGTTCTGATAGAAATTACATAATTATAGAGCTGAACATCAATTTAAAAATAAACCTAATAACATAATTTCCAAAAAGAAATTTTTCCGTGAAACAGATTTGTTAGTATTAGTATTAGGGTGAGATCAACCAATGATGCAACGATCCAAGCTGAATATCACGTGGTATCATAACAATGTTTTGATAATTCATATGGAAATTTTTTTTTCACGTAAATCTTTCATTTTATCAATCAAACAATCGATTATTAATTAAACTTCATAATTTTAATTAATTGCGGGACGGGATCGATTCTAAATGTGGGAGAAGTGCCTCTTTTCTATTAGTTATTGTTATTTTTTTAATAATTAAAAACTTTATTATCGGGCAAATCAGAACAAGAAGCAAGTATTACATAAAAATTATCCAATCATTATTCATTGCAGAAAAAAAATTTTTTTGAAAATACATTTTCTTGCACTATCAATAAAATCTACTAGACCTGTGCCCCAAAAAATTAAGTTCAATTTCAAATTGTTTTAAAGATAATATAAATTAAAAATTAATTTACACAACTAAAAGAAAAGCAAAACCCGATGATAATAATGTTTATACATTTTATACATCCACAATTAATAATTCTACAATTCAAATTTTTCGTCCTTGTCTTGTTTTGTCAATATTAAATCTCCCACGATTTTTTTGATGAAAGTTGTGTTACGCCACATGATGTTGTACCTATCCAAATTATTATATATATAATAAAATAATTTTTTCATTTTTTTTTTAAAATTATTATAATCATCAAAATTATTTAAATTACTAATTATTAAAATTTATTCTTGAAATAATTAAAATTTAATCGGAATTATTAAAATAATAAAAAATGGAAGAAGTATCATACAAATTTCTTAGAGGTAAGAGTGTAGGAGTAATTGGTTGTCCATTCAGCGGTGGCCAGGTTAGCATCATTCACGTTTAGTTATATCTTTTTGTCTTTTTTTTTTTAATTCGTACACGCTCGCTCATTCAATTATTGATTGATTAATTAAGCCTAAAGATGGTGTTGACGAGGGTCCATTGAAAATCATTGAATATGGATTGATAGAACAACTTCAAGAGATGGATTGGGACGTGGAATTTGATGGTCATCTTAAACTCACTGATCTTAAACCGAAAGATGATCCAAATATAGGGAAATTGAAACGACCTCGTTATGTTTCACGAGTTACAGAAGCAGTCTCTAGGTCTGTTGAAAGGCATCATAGAAAAGGTCAAATGGTATTAACATTAGGTGGTGATCATAGTCTCGCACTTGGCACTGTATCCGGTACTTTAGCGGTTCATCATGATGCATGTCTGATTTGGATTGATGCACACGCTGTAATTATATAATAATTTTTTATCTTTGATTTTCGGAGGTTTTTTTCTTGCAGAAATTTTTATTATTGCATCAAAGTCTACATCATTAAGAAAAGAGAACACCACTATCGAATTACTATTATTCGATAATGATAATAATAATCATCAATTATTCACTATTTTGTCAACCATTAAGATAATACAAAGAATCAATAACAGAAACACTCACATTAAACCATAATGAGTTGCCACTTGTAAAAGATGAATTGTCAATAACACTAAAAATAAATCTCATGAGTCATGATGTTGATTGGTTGATTGGGCTGCTGTTTTTCATAAGGGTATTTTACATATGACTATTAATTATTTATCTCAAAAAGTTCTTTAAAATAGGAAACTTCCACGTGACTTGCGTGTTATTTTTTGCAGTGATTGTGTGATAATTCGTAATTTATTAAAGATTTGCCTCCTCAGTGGAAGACTTCAATTAGTTCCCTTATTTCATAAGTGTGCAATACTGGAATTTATTCCAAATGTTTTGATATCGATGCCACATACGTTTATATAAAGAGATCGACATTTCGGAACCTGCTCTATTCCGAAGCAATGGGAATGAAAGTGTATTTTTATGATATTGTTGTGCGTGAAAATGAAAATGCAATTCGCATGTTGATACGTGAAAATTAAACTCCACCGTAGTTAATTATAGGTACAACATAACTGACGATGATAACACTAATAATCATTTAATATGCAAACGATTACATTATTATAATATTATAAACGCTTATGTGTATTTTTTATAGTAGAATCAGTTATTTTAATACAAATAGATAATAAAAATTTTCCTATTCCTACATAAATAATAAACGAACAATTCGATCAAGTATTTAGTAACAAGTAAAGACTATTGCGTTTTTTTTACAAAACTTACAAATCTTGCCACAACAGATTTACCCACTTATGACCTGTTGCTTAAGAGTCAGGGACCTAGAATTCTTCTCCCATACACCAAGGAAACTACCTCTCTTAGTATTAGTAGCCGAAGTACTTCGAGCAAAATTTAATTTTATAATTAGATTTTTTAACAAATTCAAATATCTTTCCACGTTTTGACTCTTCAACATTACATAGATAATTAATTATATATTTGCTATGTTACAGAATGGAAATCAGGATCAGCTTTGAGCTGGTTCCATAAATTTTATTTTTGGTACTGATTTACAAAAACTTCTCACACATACAAAACCCGCTATTGATTTTTGATGCTCGCTGGCATTAGGAGAAACAACCTCTGAGATTGGATAAACAATTCATTTTTGGTTGTTGAGAATAATATTGATGTTCGTTGGTGTTGGAGAAAGGATTGACGATGATGATGTTGATGCAAATTATTAGTCCTCCATATTAATATATAGTGTAGTACAATTGTGGCAAGTGTTAGCATAAAGACTACTTATTTTCACAAATAATGTTCTATATTCTATGAAAAATGTACATTAACAAATTGTAAATTGGATGAAGAAATACAATGAATGAATGAATATGTGAGAAATGGATATATGTAGTGTGTGAAAATGAATTTGGATTCATATATACATTAATAGATAAGAATGATTATGTGTACGAATGGACTACCAAGTGATTAATTAAATCCAAAAATTCTAAAAATCAATCAACTCTTTAACATATCTATTAACACCAACTAAACTTTTGACGACACCAACCAACTTCATCAACTCATTAATTAGATGACTAGACTTTATCAAATAAGCACAATAACATGCATAAGCCGGCGTTTCAAAGTTATGTTTTGATAATCCGGACGCAGTTCTACTGATCTTATAACTTATTTTTCCAGCCAATCCAAATTTCGCATCACCAGATGCCACAATATTATAAGGTGGTAGACTAACACGATTTTCTAAAGCTGTCCCCAAGATATGAAATGCGGTCAAGATGTGTGTGACGTAGTGACATTTTGCTGGTGATAAAACATCAGCCAAGTCTGTTTTCCACTCTGTTCCATTCAAACTCAACAATTCGTGTTCAATTCCACAAACTAAATTCAACATGTTTTCAACTATATCGATCATCCTTTTATATTTTTCCTCGGGATAATTTCCACGTAATGGTGGTTCGTAAACTGTTCTTGACAATAATAATCGTGCAATGCCGATTGATCGATTGATTCGTGAAACCAACTTACGAAATGGTTTGGTTGTGCTTAGTGAATTGGATTTGGTTTCTTTTAACAGCGATGAGACAGTCATTGAATAAAGTACTCCTATGTCGGTTATTGTGTGTGCTAATCGATGTCTCACTTCTACTCTTCCTGCGTGTGGCCATGGGAACATTGTCATAATAAATGCAGCTGTTATACCAACAATTACTGCAGATGTACGCTAATAATATAAAAATTAATGAATTTATAATTTATTTATAGATAAAATAAAAATAAACAAATAAATTATAAAATTATAAAAATACCTTTTTAGCAACAACTAAAACATCATCATGCATTCCAACACCCATACTAGCCTGATAAGCATTAGCCAACACTAATGCAAAGTTTACCAACATTATCACACCACCAACGGTCCAAACTTTAGCATTTAAATATACAAACCAAAGTAATAAAGAGAATAAAAATAATACAGTGGCCAATCCATAAGTGTTTCCGCCTGTAATCATCCAAGCTATTATTGCCATGCTAGCACCGACAACTGATCCTAATAATCTTCCAACTAATTGCAATACTGCACCACCTGTTGTTGGTGAAAATGATAACACTGCACTTATTATTGCCCACTACAAAATTATCATACAATCATATATAAATAATCGATCGCATTGCATCAATAATAAAATGACCATAATAATAATTAATTATTGTTTACCTGACCACGATAATTATCAAACCATTCATATGAATAAGGTAAAAAAGCGGGTATGCCTAAAGCTGTCACCACAATTGTATTTTTAAAAGCATATCTAGCATATTTACTATCAAACCAATTTCTTATTCGCCATAAATTATACCATAATTTTTGTATTTTTGTGGTTGGAAGAGTAACATCTGGATCATAAAATTCCATCCCCAATTCTTCTTCTTGTTCACGTCTACTTTGTGTCTCAAAGATTCTCCAACCATCCTCATTAATCTCACCAACATTATGCATTCGTTTTAGTAAAGGAATTGGTGGCATCCAAAGTTTTTTGAAATGTCGAGAAGTTTCCAATACTTTTATAAGGCCAACCAGAGAACCTAAACTTTCAGCAAAGACCATCAAATCATTTTCAAAGAACATCAATAGTAATAACACACGTTGTGGTGACGGACTTATTGTTGGTGTTTCGCTAAATAAACGATCCAGATATATACGACGAGCCTGCTGATAATTTCTAATGGCCGACCGTAGATACTCCAGTGGATCATTCAATGGACTAGTTTTATGGGAAATGGCAGAATTGTTGCCGAATGGCAACCATCTATAATACCATGGTGAACTACAATTATGTCGCAGATGATCAACACGAGATACACAATCTGCTAGACACAATTGACATGTTTCAGATAGCTCACTACAAATTTGTTTGAAAATATCTAATAATTTATCTAAATCTTCTTCACTTCCCGTGGTGTTTGCTGAGCTAGTCGGTGCTACAGATGGATAATATGAATAACAACTACTAGAATAACTGTTCAGACGATTACGAAATCCATAACGATTCCTATAATTATCGCTGCTGTTATTGTTGTTGTTGCTATCATTATTGATATCATTATTGACATCATTATTGACATCATTATTACTTTGCTGTTGTTGTCGTTGTCGATGCTGATGTTGTATGCCAGCAGTTAGTTCATGTTCAGCATTTGTATCTAAAAGTATCTGGACTGTACCCTCTTGACCATCTTTCATCAATTCCTCCTCAATCACTCCACTTAACGCCAAGCCACCTAAAGTCATATGCATAGATTTCACCAACCTGTTGATCTCAATTAAATCCTGTGGACCAATTTTTGAAAAACTTATTTCATGTTGAGCTTCACGTTTAGCTGTGTCCAAATTCAGTAAATTATCTTGTGCTTGACGATGAAACATAGCAATTGTGTTACGATTGTATGGGTCGCATAAAAAAAAATGAGTTTCATGTTCCAATAGATGTATGAAGCTTTGTAACGTGGCATGTAAATATGGTATATAATTCGTTGTAGCGTTTTCTGGCCATAATGATATATTGACAATCAATGAACATGCAGGACCAATAAGCATTGGTATCACCAGCGTTTTCTGATTTCCCATAAAAAAAAAGATTAGTAATGAATTCCTTTATTAAAATATAACAAAGGGGAAAGGAAAATCAGACTAACCAATATATTATTGGTATCTTGGGGTTTTATGTATGATTGAGTTAAAGAAAATGTCATTATGATACAAGCATTGATGGAACCATATCTCATAGGGGGCCATTTAATCTTATCATATGAAAGGATGAAGGTACCAATAGCCAAGAACAACAAACTAATTATTGTCGAACCTATATTAAATATTTCATCGCCACGAATTGCATCTGATATTTTGATTCCAACGTAAGACCATAAAGTAGCTATGCATGCACCTATTATTCCCCAGCCTGCACTCTTTTTTTCATAATAACAAGATCAAGAGAAAAAGATCGACAGAAAATGTCATTATCACGATACTAATACTCGGAACGTTAAATTACGAAATAAATTTTTATTTACCTCAACCAAAGAACCAAAAGTTCCTGATGGTTGAAAATAACAAACCATCACAATCGCCAAAAAAGTTCCCGTCCCAATTGTTTTCATGACAGGCACGGTAAGAACTATAAGAAAAGCCAGCCAATAAGCAACAGCAGCTTTTAAAACTTTTTTTGTCATTGGCCAAGTCAGTTTTAAAGCAATATCATGATAAATCGGTATTAACAAATGATTTAAAAAATTTGACCATTTTAAATATTCGATACAATTTTTAGGTTTTGGTATTGATGGTTTTTTTATATTGACGTAATTGTTAGTATTTGGATCTATGCAACCTAATTTTTCAAGTTCTTTAAGAGCCTCTATATTATTATTATTATTATTATTATTATTATTATTTCTATTTCCACGATTGTAATTTAGATTATTATTTGAATTTATGATTTTAAATAATTCGTCAGGTGTTAAAGTTAACTCGTTATCAAAAAAAGCTTCATCGTTATTATTATGGCTATTATTGTTGTTTAGATGATTGAATGCCGAAGCACTTGATTCGCCTTCTTCTTCCTCCAGTGTAGATAAAGTGTGTATAGTTAAAGAAGAACGAGATTTAGATAATCTTGGACATTTATTACTATTACTATTACTATTACTATTACTATTACTATTACTATTACTATTACTATTACTATTACTATTACTATTACTATTGTTATTATTATTATCCGTCATTATTTTTGTTTTTTTTTTTAACTTGAACAAAAAATATTTTAGTTTTATTTTTAAAGAAAAAGAAATACGTCATATCATCATTTATTTATTGTAAAAAAAAAAAAAATAAATAAAAATTAGATAAGGAAAATTTATTGTCAAACTAACGTTATTTATTTAAAAAGAACCAAATCGAGTCAATCACGCATAAATCACGCATTCTAACAATTTTATTATTATTACTTTATTATACTTTATTATTTTATTTTCTATCTATAAAAGGTGAATTTCGACTAAGACAAATTTGATAATTACTATTAGAATACATTTAATTATTCTATTTTATGCACTATAACATTCATTATATTATTATTATTATTATATTATTATAGTAAATATAAATTTTAATTATAGTAAAGTTTCGCCTGTTTAAAATAAAAAAAAAAAATTTGTTTAATTAATTAATTAAAAATAATAAATAAATCATTAGCGAATGCAGAAAAAATTTACCTAAACTACATCTGATCAACGAACATCCTACAGTTACAGTTTCGAATATACTAGCTTCATCTGCAAGCGTTGGGTTTACCTCCTAATAATTGTAACAATTATTTAATATTATTACAACAATAAGAATAATTATGATTGTAATGCAATTAATTAATTATATCATATATAGGCAATAAAAATAAAATAATAAATTTGGAAAAAAAGTGCTTTACCATTAAATCTACGGCAACCAAAAGTCCCGTTTCATGAATTGCTTCGCATATGTAATGACCTTCTCTAAAGGTCAAACCGCCACGAACAGGTGTACCTTTATCGGAAATTAGAATAATCAAAAGGAAATTTTAATTTAAATGAATATAATTAAATACATTGACATAAAATCAGATTATTTGTTACCTGTACTAGGCGCAACAGTTGGATCTAGTGCATCGACGTCAAAACTAAGATGAATTGGACGATTTCTATCCGGATTTACTGTGTCCAATGCCATTTCCATTACTTTACCAATTCCATATTTATCGATTTCGTGCATCGAAAAGGCTTTGATACCGTGTTGCTTTAAAATCTTTTTTTCTGGTTGATCAATATCTCGAAGTCCAATATAAACTAATCTGTCTGGTGTAAGTCTTGGCTTAATCCACTCAAAACCCTCCATTTTCCCTGCTATCCCTAATAGAAAAGATACTGGGCATCCATGTAAATTCCCTGAATCGGTAGATTCGGGTGTATTTATATCCTAATAAGTTAAATAATAAAAAAACAAATAAACAAACAACAAATAAAAAAAACAAATAAATAAACAACAAATAAAAAAATAATCATAAAAATCAAAGATAAAAAATTATTATATAATTACAGCGTGTGCATCAATCCAAATCAGACATGCATCATGATGAACCGCTAAAGTACCGGATACAGTGCCAAGTGCGAGACTATGATCACCACCTAATGTTAATACCATTTGACCTTTTCTATGATGCCTTTCAACAGACCTAGAGACTGCTTCTGTAACTCGTGAAACATAACGAGGTCGTTTCAATTTCCCTATATTTGGATCATCTTTCGGTTTAAGATCAGTGAGTTTAAGATGACCATCAAATTCCACGTCCCAATCCATCTCTTGAAGTTGTTCTATCAATCCATATTCAATGATTTTCAATGGACCCTCGTCAACACCATCTTTAGGCTTAATTAATCAATCAATAATTGAATGAGCGAGCGTGTACGAATTAAAAAAAAAAAGACAAAAAGATATAACTAAACGTGAATGATGCTAACCTGGCCACCGCTGAATGGACAACCAATTACTCCTACACTCTTACCTCTAAGAAATTTGTATGATACTTCTTCCATTTTTTATTATTTTAATAATTCCGATTAAATTTTAATTATTTCAAGAATAAATTTTAATAATTAGTAATTTAAATAATTTTGATGATTATAATAATTTTAAAAAAAAAATGAAAAAATTATTTTATTATATATATAATAATTTGGATAGGTACAACATCATGTGGCGTAACACAACTTTCATCAAAAAAATCGTGGGAGATTTAATATTGACAAAACAAGACAAGGACGAAAAATTTGAATTGTAGAATTATTAATTGTGGATGTATAAAATGTATAAACATTATTATCATCGGGTTTTGCTTTTCTTTTAGTTGTGTAAATTAATTTTTAATTTATATTATCTTTAAAACAATTTGAAATTGAACTTAATTTTTTGGGGCACAGGTCTAGTAGATTTTATTGATAGTGCAAGAAAATGTATTTTCAAAAAAATTTTTTTTCTGCAATGAATAATGATTGGATAATTTTTATGTAATACTTGCTTCTTGTTCTGATTTGCCCGATAATAAAGTTTTTAATTATTAAAAAAATAACAATAACTAATAGAAAAGAGGCACTTCTCCCACATTTAGAATCGATCCCGTCCCGCAATTAATTAAAATTATGAAGTTTAATTAATAATCGATTGTTTGATTGATAAAATGAAAGATTTACGTGAAAAAAAAATTTCCATATGAATTATCAAAACATTGTTATGATACCACGTGATATTCAGCTTGGATCGTTGCATCATTGGTTGATCTCACCCTAATACTAATACTAACAAATCTGTTTCACGGAAAAATTTCTTTTTGGAAATTATGTTATTAGGTTTATTTTTAAATTGATGTTCAGCTCTATAATTATGTAATTTCTATCAGAACCTTTTATTCTATTAGTGATGCATGATTTCTAAATTTGGGAATAAATATTCGTGTTACCTTCTGATTATAGCCATAAAGTTACCAATTTAGGTAGTAAACGGCTTAGCGGCTAAGGATTTTTAAACGGCTAATTACCATTATCGTTGTTGTTGTCATCATCATCATCATCTGAAAGATCCCGTAATGTTGATGCGATATGAAATATTTTTGATACAAATTTCCATAGTGCAAAATGAACAATTAACAAACAGAAAATAGCTTTGCTTCTCTCTGTACCTTATAATATATCTTTGACATTTGTACATTTTTGTGGTCACATCTTCTGTGATTGCTTTAGCTTCCTCCATTTTGTCTTCATATTCCTCAACACCCTATTTAGGTGTGCCACATGACACGACCCATCGATTGTGTCAAGGGCATCCACCAAAGCAAACCTAAAGGTGTGCAAATTTTTATTTCAATTCAAAAAAATATATTCCGAGTTTGTCAGTAATTATTATTGGATCAATTAAATTTTAGAGTTCATGTATTTCAGGCAAGAGACACCCTAAAATTGATTGATGGCATAATTTCATTTCGTTCATTCATTTCATTCTATATAGTAAAAAATTAACATTATTCAATGAGAATGTAATTTACTTGCCAAACAAAACGAGAATGATGCTATGGGTTTTATTCTTCATCACTATCGTGACGGCGAGTGTCGATAACCACCACCATTCTTTTAATAAACACTCACTCACCCAACCAACGCATCCCCACGACCAGTTTCTTTCTTTTTGTTTTAGATTCAGTAGACATCAAAAAAAAAG
>CAUDNR010000911.1:0-22714 GCA_958430865.1 Entrophospora sp. SA101
AATGGATCGAGAGAGAGAGAATCCATTTAATTTGCAAATACATGAAGTATATATTGATGAGTGTCAGGACAATAGCATTGTAGGATTAGCACTTATTTTAAAGCTCTTTGAACGTGTTGACAATATTTTTTTGGCTGGGGATATAGCACAATGTATTGCAAGGGGATCATCTTTTCGATTTCAAGGTATGCATACAAAAAGCAGCTAACATTAAGAATGGTTGTGAAAATTACTACACATTGTCCTTTTTTTAATAACCAATTATAATTATATAGATCTGAAAGCTTTTGTATATAAATGGGAACGTGATCGACCTAAAATTATTCACAATCAACCGAGTGCCATAATGCCAAAACTGTTTGAAATGAATATTAATTACCGTTCACACAATGGAATCCTTAGACTTGCTTCATCAGTAATTGATCTAATCACTCAATTTTTTCCTGAGTCCATTGACCAGATGCCACGTGAGTGTGGTGAAGTTGGTGGTCCTCAACCAATTGTTTTTGAAGGGATTGATTCTGAAGCATTCTTTTTCCATGACTTTTCTGAGGATGGGAATGAGTCAAGTAATATTGAATTTGGTGCTGAGCAGGTCATTATTGTACGTGATGATGAAGCTAAAGAGCATGTGAAGAAAAAAATTGGTGAAGAATTTGGATTGATATTGACTGTATTTGAGTCCAAAGGGATGGAGTTTAATGATGTGCTGTTGTACAATTTCTTTGCTGATTCACCTGCATGCTCAAAGGTAAAATTTTATGCATTCTTTTGAACACATCATATTAGTCACTTATTAAATAATTATGTCATATATTTAGTGGCGTGTAATTTTCTCTGCTTTTGACAACCATTCAAAAGGAATTCAAGAATTTTATCATGAGAAACATTATATACTTTCTTCAGAACTCAAACATCTTTATGTTGCAGTGACAAGAGCACGCCAGCAAATTTGGATATATGATGAAAACACTGAATGGAGGGAACCAATTTGTAAGTATTGGAAGCACCATGGATTGATCAATGTGATTGTGAATGAAAATGAAAACGATACTTTGTCTACTTTGGATGAGGAAGGAAGTGGTAGTCCATATCAATGTCACTCTAAACAAGCAAAAATAGCTTTGTCTAATTTGGCTGAGAAAAAGAAAAGCAGTACAGATGAATGGGATCAACAAGGAAAAATTTTTTTTGAAAGACAGCAATATGATCTGGTAAAATTTGCATTTGAAATATTCTATTATGAACTGAGTTAACTAAATGTAAACAATTCACTTTTAGGCTGTTTTTTGCTTCAAGAAAAGTGGAAATGAAGAGAATGAAGAGCTAGCAGAAGCATATCTTTTTCAGCAGGTTGCCAGAGATTCTATATATGATTACGATGATGTTTCTGTGAACTCCAAATTCATTCGTGCTGCTGAAGCCTTTGTAAAGTGTTCACTACCAATTCAGGCAGCTTCATGCTATGAGGTAGTATCTTTGTTTTTACTTGAGTTTTTTTAAATTTCAGGAATGAATGGATGCATCAGGAAATTTTTTCAGACATAATTATTATGAGTTCATCATGTAAAACTAAATTGTTATTATTATTACACTAATTAAGCCTGGAAGAATTCCCTGATGTGACACGAAATAGTGACTTTAAAAAATTAATCATGTCTATATGTATTCATCCAGGATATAAACAAGCATGAAAAAGCTGGTGACCTTTATGTAGAGTGGGATATGCTTGAGCCTGCTGCTCATTGTTACTCCAAAGCCAAAAAATGGGATAAAGCAGGCAATTATTTTCAACAGGTGGAGAAGTATACTGAAGCTTGTCAAGCTTATAAAAATGGTGGACTTGATGAAAAAGTAAAAGATTTGATTCAAAGGTAACTATTCCCATATATCTTAATTTATGTTTCACATATATATTAATGCTATTACCAAAACATGACTTTTTGAAAAATAAGCATAGCATGACATCTAGAAATTTTTTTATATGAATTTTATGTTGTAAAAAAACTTGTGGATGATAAACTGACACCTGTCTAATTATTTTAACAAGATACAGGCAAAAAATTGATGAAAATATCATCAATGATTATTATTACTCTATTGCCAAAGAACTATGTTCATGTGGCAAGTTTGAAGAGGCCATCCATGTTATTATCATGAACTTGAATAAGATCAATTCAGAAAATATTGAAGTGTTAAAGTGTTTCATACACCTATGCAGAGTCAATGTAATAAAAAATATAATGACAAGTTCAAATAGCAAACAGGAAATGAATGGCAAACGGGAAGTGAATAGCAAACAGGAAGTGGATGGCAAACGGGAAGTGAATAGCAAACAGGAAGTGGATGGCAAACAGGAAGTGGATGGCAAACAGGAAGTGGATAGACTTCTTTCCAAGGCAAATGAATTTGTAGAGAAATTCAAATCAAAATCATTGGAAAAATCTGAGCAGTGGAATAGTTTGATGAATGAGATTCAATTATATGTAGCTTATTTAAATGAGGACCTCAATAGTGTTTGTGGATGTATGCAATTCTTTAAAGGTCGCAAAGAACGTGTTGCAGAATTTTGTGCAATAAACATATATCTGCAAACCATCCCTCAATCAATAAAGCACTGGTATAAACGATTGCAACGTCTGTTAAGGTTATGTGATTTAACTTTTGGCTTTATAGCAAGTCAAAATGCCAACAATATCAAGAAAATATTTTTTGTAAACAAGGTTGAAAATTATTCACATAAATGGAAAATTTTCTTAGACAATCCATTCCTTAATATATGGGACAATATTCATCCTAAAATCATGGGTGATTGGTGTCTTTGTGATGCAGATGATTTGCATCTAGAAATGAAGAAATCCCTTGCCTCATATATCTTTGAGCTCATCTGTGAAGTTGACCAGAAAAGTAGATCTATTCCAGATGTAAGTTCTCACATCTGTCAATTTTTTTTATCCTGTCAAAAATCAGGTTGCAAAGATCATCATGTAGTTCCAACATCATTAATTCTGCACCAACGCTTGAAGCTTGCAAGTCTTACTTATACTGTTATTAGACAGTTGAATGTGATGTACAATCAACATGAGCTTCTTAGAGAGGAGCAAAGTAAACAAGTTTCTGGAATACAAAGGAGGTGGGCTGAAAACCTGGTTAAATATCATATACGTTATCAATCACCTAAGATAAGCTGCCCAGAAATAACTCAAATGATGCTTTCAGAACTTCCTAAACACACACGATCTGGATTTACTAGTCTTGCTCAAAAGATATGGTTATATAAAGAGTCCAAGGATGCTGACAACTTTGCAGCTATGCTGAAATGCATATTTATTTTACAACAGTTGAAAGACAAACAGGGCATTGATGATTTTGATTCGGAAATGTCAAAAACCAAAGAGTTTTCATGCCCTGATAATTTACCCATTGGTTTTGAGAAGTGTGGTGATGATGATCAAGCAATTCCAGTTGGAAAACGACTTTCACTATTCTTTGAGAATCTCTATGAAAATAAAGTCAATCAGGCAATTTCAAATGCAAATGAGTTTATTTGGTATGCTATAAAAAATGTCAAACCTGTCCAATTGGATAACTCTGATGTTTTGGGTGACCTTGTATCTCTTATGGAGTTTAAAATGGCTTTGGTTTTTGCAGCTGGTCCTAAATCTTGTGACTTTTGTCTTCCTCGAGCATATCTTGTTAATTATTTTAAAGCATTCACTATGAAGCCACTCCTTTTGAATCGGCTACAATCTTACAACATGAAGGGCTATCGAGCTATAATTGATAATTCATTCAATCAAGTTAAGAAGCTTCTTTTTCATCAGGATGACCTGAATATTATTCTTAGGCTGATACGACTCTTGGTCCTTATCAGTCTGAATGAATTCACTTTTGCACAAAAGATCTTTAATCTTTTCAATCACTTAAATAATAAAATCTTTTTCTCTGAGACCAAGAAATATCTTGCTAAAGATTATATGAAAAGTTAAATATTCAATTATTTTTTAAAAATGATATTATAACATACAAATACATAACTGTTTTTTTTAATATTTAGACAAGTCTATAACAGAGTCACTTATGAAAATTTTGAACGAAGACTTAAAGGAAAACGGCTTTGACTCTCTAGTTATTGTTTATTACGATCAAGGTGGGAACTCAAAATTTTCCAACTATGAGAAAGATGGCATTGTGAAGCTTGCATACTCTTCTATCAAGGAATTTGATTCTGCTCTTCAACAAATCATATCACCACCCATTGCTGTTGTTTATGAGGATTTTGATCAAAAGAAGTTATTAAAAGAAAAGATTCGCAATGAAATTAATATTTTTTGCCAGGATATCTTAAGAGAGAATGAAGGAAAGGCATTGAGCAGGTATATTATTCTCTTGAAAGGTCCAACGGTAGATTCAATAGTGAAGCTAAATGAGTTGCAGAGCAAAATGAATGCAACCAAAGTCAAATTGAATGAGAGAAGTGTTAATACTTTTGATATGGACATAGTTGAAGAATGTTCCGACCTGCAGGAAGAACTTAAGTTTGTTGACACAATTTTAATACTTCTTTGGTAGTTTCTTTCTATCATACAAACTCATTTAAAATTTTTCTTTTTAGGTCTATCCATTATGAAAATGTTAAACTAGCATTAAATTCATTGTTACCAACTGAGAATGTAGAAGAACACAAGCAAGAAAATGTTGAATGGTTAGAAAATAGATTACAAGAGGCGGATGATATAATTGATCAGGCTTATGAATGGCTTGATAAGTGCAAGGATGCAATGAAACCTGGATAATTGTGAATTTCTATTTTCTTTTGTTATTCTAATGAGATTCAGTGTAAAAGGTCATATTCCCAAATAAAATACAAAGTGTAAATAAGTTGATTCGTTTGTAATGATGTTTTATAATGTATATATTCTTTATTTAACAAAATTTCATATCTTTTTGATAATATATTATTCGAACCATCTATATATTTCGTTTCCTCCATCTTTTATTTTATTTTAAACATTTTGGCCCTAGTGTTAAAGAATAACAGCAATCGTAAGAAATATTTTACAACAATTGAAAAGAAATGATTGTTGCAACTTGTAAATCATATTGGTAATAAAGAGACCTTTTGCCTGTCACTTGGAGTTTGGAGAAATAATTCATTTTAGCCTCTTCCATACTTTTTGGCTAAAATAAAAACCAACGTATTAATCATCTGATTTATCTCATTCTTGAATATTTAAAGGGTGGTATCAAGAAATCGGCCAATCAAGAACTTTAGCAGAACAATTTTGGACGTTTATCATTTAAATCAACGCAACCGCATAAACATCATCGATAGTATAATGTTAATGTTTGCATAATTTTGGGCAAGTAAATTTATGAAGTTCCTGTGAATACTGTAAATTTGGTGGGTTTTTTCATTATTATGATTCTTAGTTTTTCGTAATCGCAAATCTTCTCTGAGGCATCATAATTATGAAGCCTAAAACAACATTCACTGATTACAACTTCCAGAATGTTACTTGGTATAAATGACATCTTGAGTTTCTCAATACCCATCAAAATGAATGCTTTGCTCGTTTCAGAAACTAAAATATCAATATTCAGTCTGAAACACTTGGTTCTAGTAGTTTTATCATTAGAATAGAACACAAACAGATTTATGAAATTTTTCGCGCACCATTAGCTACCATTGGCTGCTCCTTTAATTTGAACATTTAATATGTATACTAACAAAAGACAAAAAGGTCATTAGTAAAATTTAAAAATTATGATGTAGCATAAGCCTATATTCGAGTTATAATATAATTGATACAGACATTTATTAAATTTATATTAAATTTATTGAAATCCATTAAAAATAATGTTGTTGTTATCTGTAAATAAACAAACTACCCCAACCTAGATTTTATTTTTGATGAGTATTAAATGTATCTAATCAATCGATTACAGGTAATTGTTAATTAGCTGTTAATTGATTACAAGCAATATTACACCTTGGATATGGGCCAAATTGGCTTTTGTCGATCACGGTGTTATACTACCAAAGAAATATAATTAATGCTGGTCCAGAGAATAGAAATAATATAATTGGATTTTTTCTTCAAATCATGTCATGTCCCATATGGAAATGATAAATTTTGTCCGCGTTATTAATATTTCAAAAATCAAACCGTTGGAAGGCGTGGGAATTCATTTTCCGTATGTTCTCCGTGCAAGCTTTTTTATAGTAATAGTAACTCTGTATCAATTTCTATTCTACAATCACCATTTGGTCCAATGTTTCTTCCAGATACAAATTTGATATTATTATGTTAATGAAGGCGAAAATATTTGTGTAAGGATTAAGATAGAAAATAATAAAAACGGGTAGTTATAGTGGTTTTAGATGCTTTTATAGGTACTAAAAATGTCCAATAAAAAATTGGTTTATCGGCCATGCTCTATCTATTATTATTGAACTGTTGTTATTAATATTAATCGTTGATAAAATAATTAATCGTGAGCGAAACAATTTAATCATGAATGTAATATATTTTCTAAAAAATAAAATAGGAATCTACAGTGGCTATTTCCAATACTAACAGGTTGGACGGACGCCTTTAAACACTAAAACAAAAACATTTCAAAATATTAACAGATAAGCTTTATTATTTATGAATTATGAATTATGTAATTTAGACGCAGCAATCAATTGTTTAAAGTACTTGATAATATAAAATAAGTGATCACTTATCGAGTTTACATATGAATTTAGCTTTGACATTAAAAATCAAAAAAAAAAAATTACATTAAAATATAAAATATATGAATTAAGGATATGCTACAGTGTATGTGCCTTCTACACATAATAAAGTCCTGCCTTCACTGACAACTGAATAATAAAATTGTAAATATTTATTAGAAAGTCAGTTTCCAAGCAAAATTAATAAAACAATATGAGATAACTTACGAGTCGATTTTACGAGGTATTGGATAGTTTCATTTACAGGTTGAGTAGGACTACTAGGAAACACATATTCTAGTGTAAAGTGAAGGTGTCCTGCCGGAATTGGACAATCTATATTAGGGGGTTTTGAATCACCTTCACAATAATTTTCCTCGTTTGTAAATATTGGTGTACCATCAAGTAAGGTAACATTCAAGACAGAGACGGTTTCTCGTCCAATTTCGACAGTGCTATACCATACAACATGTTCTACCACATTTTCACCAGGTATAATTATTGATGGAGTGTATATATCCTCTGTAACAACTATAGGAAAGTCACCATCACACTGAGTAAACGCACCAAATTCTGGTGCTCTTTTTCTGAAATCACTATGCGGAAGTGAATTTATTATTGTTGTAAATAATGTCAATAACAAGAACAAGTGAATATTATTATAATTAATTGCGTACATTTTGAGTTATTATAATTTTGATTTTTTAATTTGTTTTACTTTAATCAAATTCTTTCTTTATTTATATGAAAAAACCCAACACAAGATTCCTTATATCAGCATTGGAGTTTAACAAAGTAAAGAATCCTAAAGACTCATGTGTGTCCATATACGTATATTAACGATACATCAGTATTTTTGCCGAGGTCAATCATTTACTAATACTAGTATTAAAATGTGGCAGTCCTATTTGGGATCGGACCGGACTTAAGTCTTGGGACTTGGAGTTCTGAAAAAGTCCTAAGCTTTTTTTATACATAAAATGTTCGTAACGTTGCGAGGTAGCTTTTGATCAACTTTGATTATTTAACGGTTTATGTCGAGCTTGGTTTAACTTTTTAGCTACACTCGTCGATTAAATTGTTTTACGAATTTATTTACAATTACCCTTCTAGCTGCTTTTTCTTGTACCTATAAATCTTCGGTGAATCTATAAGCACAATTTTATGGCGCAAATAACAACGAATTATAATAAAAGCAACAAATCTCTCTTATAGAGTTCCTATTTAATTTTACTTTAAACTTACTTTGCTTTTGCCGATTAAAGTCAGCCGTACGTTTACAACAATTACTTTTAACACAATACAATATGCGACGACGATAACTGTTAGCTCTTTGTATAGGTGGTTGACCAGTAATAACTGTTAATTGATGATCCGTCTATGAATCAGTGAATTTTAATTAGTGATCGGAGGGGGGAAAATGTCACGAAAACGACTAATCGAGTACCTTTGCATAAAAAGTTGTAATATACTTTTGTTCCATATATAAAGAAAAAATTATACGCTCAGTAAGTTTAAAATTTTATTTGGATAAACATAATAAAATATAAAAAATTCAATGATTTTGTTATTTTCTTTATTTATAATTGAAGATTCTTTTTTATATTTTTGATTAAATTTTGAGACACATTATTTAATTTGCTGAAGTGTTAGTATATCATCTTCAATTTCATTTCTCTTGGCCAGAACATAGAGATTATCTAACATATCTTCAGCTGAGAGCTTCATATAATTATATATAATTATCAAAATTACCTTGGAGAAACATTATCTTGAGCTTTTCTACAACATTTACATTTAGATGTTTACCACCACCTTTTTTCCAAATTTTTGATAGCTTTTCAATACAAACCCAGGTAATAATTTTTCTTTCAACAAAACCTTTCTGAAATAAATGATAAATGACTATGATATTTTAAGATTTTTTTTAATAAAATTTTTTGATAAATATTTACTCACATATCTATACATTGATTATAACTCACATCCATTTTATTTATATTATCTCCAAATTCTTGTAAATTTTTTTTACCTCACTTTTAGATCCTGTTGAATCTACAGGGCGTTTAGGAAAAAATGGCGGTTAGTAAAAATATTGTTTTTAATGAAAGAGTAGCCAAAATTATATGATGAAAATTATACCAGAGAATCGAAGGATCTTAGATTATAACATATGAAATTTTTGAGGCATGTTATTTTATGTAGCAATTATTAAAGATATTTACACATTGAATTGTTTTTTCAAAATAATCAAATTCCTTTTATTTCCAATTGACAAAATTCTAGAAAATCTGGAAGTATGAAAGTTTATATATATAATCTCCAGAACTTTCATTACAAACTGGTATAATTTTTTTTATTATTGAAAATTTCCGTGTTAAAATTTCAGAGACAAAAAATTTTGTAAAGTTTTAAAAAAAAGATATAAATTAGCTTTACAGGGAATTGGCAATAGCATATCATGTCTATTTTTTTTTATTTAACAAGGTAATTTGATAAACTTTCAAACGAATCTAAATTTATGTTATGTAATTGTTGAGATATGCAATTTTTTGTCACTGCCGTTTTTTTCCTAACACAATGTATGTTTCGTTCTGGTACTTGTGGATTTACTGTTTCATAGGCGGATCACCAATTGACGCTTAATATATACTTTTGTCAACCAGTCTAAATTTACGCTTAAACAATTAAACCCGTTTATAAAAAGTTAAACAAAAATATTTACGCGTAAAAAAAAAACAAAAAACAAACCTTTGCCTAATGCCAACATTTCAGAGTTCTATACTATTTATTTTCCGACCATAAAATAAAAAATAATCCACTATTTGAATTTTAATTGCAGAAACATTCATTATCATAAAAATTTGCAAATAGTAATAGCGGGAAAAGTCCGTCTTTTCCACTGTAATAGTAATTTTAACGTGATTTTCATCGTTAACAATAATAAATGTTCAGTCATTACCCGACTTTATCCATTTTATTAATAATTTATTGGCAATCATTCAGTTATTTATTCGAACTTTATCTATTTCATTTTATTAATTAATTTATTCAGCAATAATTCAGTTATAATGATAAATTAGATATTGAACTGAACTTGGAAGCGATGGCCTTTGTTTTGAGAATATCAGGCCCTATAAAAAAATTTAATCCGTTACTTGAATTTTAATTCCAGATATACTCGTGAAAATTTCCACGAATTTGCAACAGTGGCAAATTCTGCCTTTCCCATTGTAACCTTTTCATGGATTTAAATCATGGATCGGTTTGTTTATAGGGAAGAAAATGTGTTTCTAAATGGAAGTGAAAGTTTACAAATTGAAAATCATTTCAATCATTACTTGGAACAAGTTTGCAATCTTTTGCAGATAGTTTTGACAAAAAAAAGAACACATGAGCGTTGGTAAAATAGGTGCAAAAGAAAAAAAAAATTATATAATTTTTAGTTTAACTTGATCAATTTGTAGTTCTATCCAATTTTCTATTAGGTTATCAAAGAATTGACACTAATATTAGAATCTTATAATTGACTTTAATGTTGATTAAAATTCTATTGCCATTGATTTTATCCACCAAGTTCTCTCTAAATTCAATCCTTTTTAAGTCAATAAAGTTATGGAATATCTCCATTAACCCTGGTCTACTTGATCCTTATAAGATGTTGAAATATTTTTGCAACATTATTCAATTTGATTTCCCGAACAATTATTTGGAATACTGCCAAGATCCAAATTTTTAAGAGTTTTCCATTGATGTTAATAATTCAAATAAATAAATGATTCAGTGAATAATTTAAACAACAAGTAATTTGATTAAAATGTATATTTTATTAATTCGAATAATTCAAATGTAATATAAAAATTCTTTTCATGTATTCTTTTACAATTTTTTATATTAACTCCTTCAAAAAATATTCTATTGATATAAATGAAAAATTTTAACTAAAAATATAATCATTATTACCACCACCACTGCCCATTAAACCCATACAATTAATAAAGATTGTTTAGCCAATAGATTCTGAGATATATATACTTTGAATATTACTATACTGCTAAACTGATTCCATTGACAAAAGATTTGATGATTCAGTTTGCTGAATTAACTCATTTAGTGAACGACTTGTATAGTATGATTCTGAATGATATTTGTAATTCTTTTCATCTAACGAATAATATTCTTCAATAATAATTTCTAAAAATTTATCTTCTGCTAATTCAATACTCTCATTATCTTTATTAGAAGGATTATAATGATATTTTTCAAAGAATTTTTCTATTTCATTAGCATCAGGTCTATTTTTTGGATTAGCATCCCAACATCTTTGCATTAAATCAGCATAGAATTGAGGTGTGTCATTAGTAATTTCAGGCCTTTCTCCATTCAAAATATCCCGAATAAGGCAAGAATTATGTGGTCTGTCATAAAATGGTTTTTTACCTGTAGTGTGTTCCCACATAATCATACCAAAACTATATACATCTGCTTCTTTTGTATATGATTTTTTTGATAATACTTCAGGTGCCAAGTATGGTATAACGCCATAAATTTTATTTGGATTTTCTTTTTTGTTTATTTCTTGTTGACATAACCCTAAATCTCCTATAACACTCTTATTGTTATCATATGAAAAAACATTTCCACTGTGTAAGTCATGATGAATGTAATCATTTTCATGAATATTCTTTAATCTAAATGTTAATAATAAATGAATTAATCATATTATAAAAACAATGATAATGTAATAGTAATTCAAATTTTACCCAAATGAAATCCAATAAAGGGATGCAATTTTATCTTTCCAACAAATTTTTTTGAAATTTTTTGATAAATAATTATGTAGATCTCCATTTGGGGCATACTCAAACACCAACATATAATCATTTTCTTTTGGATTTTTTGTAATTCCAAAACATTTATTGACAGAAAAATAAAGCTTATCATTTGCTTTTAACTAAAAATTACAAAAAATAAAATTTGTTATGAATTAATTAAATAACAATATTTTTAAAAATAATATTTATAAAATAACATTCAAATATTTTACCTCCTTGATAATAGCCATGGTATAATTATTAGAAGAATTTAGCTTTTTCAACACAACTGTTTTTTCTCCAAATTTCTGAAAAAAAGGTTCATAGTAATTAATCCATGTTGCTTTGTGAACTATACTAAATCCACCTGTAGCTAAATATTTCACATCTTTAAATTCATTAAATGGAATCCATTTAATGGTTTTTGAATCCATATTGTGTTGGTGAAAAAGTCTAGCTAATACTTTATTTCCATATTTGTTAGTTGATTTCCTATTTTTGTAACAACTATAACATAATTTATTATCTAATCCAGATACTCCTCCAAATGACATATTTATTTCTAAACTGTTTAAAAGATCTTCACCCACTTCATTTAATTTACCAAGTAAAATTTTGATTTCATTATTATTTAATGATTTTTTTTTACAATCAATACAATTACTTATTGCTTCTAATATTTCAAGTAATTCAATTAAATTAATTAATCCAACTGATTTATCATCAATTCTTATATTTAATGTATCATTTATTCATTATTTAATTTCTTAATTAGTGTGTTTATCAAAATATCCAAATCAACTTGATTGGGTTATATAAAATGATAATGTTAATGTTATCAATGTTGATATTGAATTTTAAAATAAATAATTGATTGATGATAATTACCATTTTTAATACTATCTAAATAAATTTGATTAGATTCTATAAAATAATAATTTAAAATAATGTTAATGTTGATATTGATATTGAATTTTAAAAAAATAATTGATTGATGATAATTACCATTTTTAACACTATCTAAATCAATTTGATTAGATTCTATAAAATAATTGTTAGAGTTTACAGATTGAGGGAGATTTATAAAATTCAATAATCTACTTGTATAAACAGCATTTGGATGAATGGTTGCTCTAATTGTTGAAGGATTAAATGGTTTTTTATCTGCTTCTTCAAATATTTCCTTTGTTTCTTTTAATTCGTTAAGCTTGTTTTTCAGAATAATTAAACCTAATTAATTGATATTTATCAACTGCATCTTTCCAAAAAGTAATAATTTTTAAAATTTCATCTGCTGTTGGTCTTTTCTCAGGATCAGCATCCATGCATTTGTATGCTAATTCAATATAACATTCTGGAGTACCATCTGAAAAACCAGGCCTTAAACCACTACAGATACTGCAAGCAAGAGTTAGATCATGTGGTTGATCATTAAATGGCTGTTGGCATGTTGACAATTCTGACATTAAAATCCCAAAGCTATAAATGTCAGATGCTTGTGTATAAGTATTCTTGTTTAATACCTCTGGTGCAACATATGGCAGTACTCCAAATATATCATTTTTGCTTGATGTTTCTTGATTGACTGGGCCTGATAACCCTAGATCTGCAATGATTGCTTGATGTGCATATTTAAAATATAGAACATTACCACTGTGAAGATTATAATGTATAAGTCCTTTTTTGTGAAATGCATTTAAATTTAAGATAATAATATAAAGTATTTTAATTCCCTCATCCCAATTTTTATAGTTTGATTTTATGTAATTTTTTAAACTTCCACCAAGTACATATCTCATTATTAAAACATATTCTTTTGTGTCAGGATCTTGTGAAATGCCATAAATATTAACAACATTATTATATAGTCCTGTAAATCTGATGTAATTTTGAAGCTTTCATGAAAATTAATAAAAATTAATATATTTTAAAAATCATTATTGTCAATTGATTATATTAAATTACTTACCTTTTTTAAAAACTCCTCAGAAATATCTTGTGAATTTTTTAATTTTTTTAATACTACACATCTATTAGCACTATATTGTCTTTTATTTTTATGAACAAATCTAAAACCATTTGACCAGAAACCCTTATATACAATTGCAAAACCACCTTCACCTATTACTTCTTTGAATGTGAGTTGGTCATAAGGAACCCATTCAAGGTAATAATAACTATTAAATCCTTTTGCCTCAAGCTGTGTATTTCTGATTATTTCATCTAATTTTTCATTACCACTGCTAGTCCAACTTTGAGTTAACAATTTGGGATCACATGATTGACACCACTTGTAATTAGTATTATGTCTTGCACAAACAGAACAGATTCCATATTCTTCTTTTCTTTCTTTAAACTCTTTAATAACATCTTATTATTTCAAATAATTATTTTTTCATTAGAATTTATTTTTCAACATAATAAAAATAGGTATTCATTCTAAGCAAAAATTAATTTATAATATAATACTTACCAGCTGGTTATTATAAAAAAAATAAAAAATAAATTTATTTAATTATACAATGGTTAATTTATATTATAATACTTACCAGCTGGTTATTACAAAAAAATAAAAATAAATTTATTCAATTAGATGATGTTTTAATAAAGTTTATTTTGTGTTGTAAAAGTTGATTTATAATATAATACTTACTAGCTGTTATTATAAAGAAACAAAAAATTAATTTATTTAATTAGATGATGTTGAAGATAAAGTTTATTTTGTGCTGTAAAAATTAATTTATAATATAATACTTACACCCTGGTTATTATAAAGGAATAAAAAATAAATTTATTTAATTAGATGATGCTTTAATAAAGTTTATTTTGTGTTGTAAAAGTTACTTTATAATATAATACTTACACCCTGGTTATTATAAAAAAATAAAAAATAAAATTATTTAATAATATGATGTTTTATTTTGTGCTGTAAAAATTAATTTATAATATAATACTTACAATCTATAAATAAAAATAAATTTATTTAATTAGATGATGTTTTAATAAAATTTATTTTGTGTTGTAAAAGTTGATTTATAATATAATATTTACACCCTGGTTATTATAAAGAAATAAAAATAAAAATATTTAATTAGATGATGTTTTAATAAAGTTTATTTTGTGCTGTAAAAATTAATAGTTATTATTACCTTGAATGGGTTCCTTATGACCAACTCACATTCAAAGAAGTAATAGGTGAAGGTGGTTTTGCAATTGTATATAAGGGTTTCTGGTCAAATGGTTTTAGATTTGTTCATAAAAATAAAAGACAATATAGTGCTAATAGATGTGTAGTATTAAAAAAATTAAAAAATTCACAAGATATTTCTGAGGAGTTTTTAAAAAAGGTAAGTAATTTAATATAATCAATTGACAATAATAATTAATGATTTTTAAAATATATTAATTTTTATTAATTTTCATGAAAGCTTCAAAATTACATCAAATTTATACAACTATATAATAATGTTGCTAATATTTATGGCATTTCACAAGATCCCAACACAAAAGAATATGTTTTAATAATGAGATATGTACTTGATGGAAGTTTAAAAAATTACATAAAATCAAACTATAAAATTTGGGCTGAGAATTAAAATACTTTATTGTATTATCTTAAATTTAAATGTATTTCACAAAGAAGGACTTATACATTATAATCTTCACAGTGGTAATATTCTATATCTTAAAAATGTACACCAAGCAATGATTGCAGATTTAGGGTTATCAGGCCCAGTTGATCAAGTAACATCAAGTAAAAATGATATATTTGGAGTACTGCCATATGTTGCACCAGAGGTATTAAACAAGAAAACTTATACACAAGCATCTGACATTTATAGCTTTGGGATTTTAATGTCAGAATTATCAACATGTCAACAGCCATTTAATGATCAACCACATGATCTAAACCTTGCTTGCAGTATCTGTAATGGTTTAAGGCCTGGCTTTTCAGATGGTACTCCAGAATGTTACATTGAATTAGCATACAAATGCATGGATGCTGATCCTGAGAAAAGACCAACAGCAAATGAAATTATAGAAATTTTTACTTTTTGGAAAGATGCAGTTCTAAATTCATATAAATCTAATTATTCTGATGAACAATGTGATGAATTAGAAAGAATAAGAAAAACATTTAAGGAAATAGATAAAAAACCTTTTAATCCTTCAACAATTACTGCAACTATTCATCCAAATGCTGTTTACACAAGTAGATTATTGAATTTTACAAATCTCCCTCAATTTGTAAGCTCCAACAAAGTTACAATTATTAGTAACAATAATGGTAATTAGTTGGTTATTTATTTTAAAATTCAATGTCAACATTGATAACATTAACATTATTTTAAATTATCATTTTATATAACCTAATCAAGTTGATTTGGATATTTTGATAAACACACTAACTAAGAAATTAAACAATGAATTAAATGGTGATATATCAGTTGAATTAATTAATTTATTTGAATTAGTTGAAATATTAGAAGCAATAAGTAATTGTATTGATTGTAAAATAAAATCATTAAATAATAATGAAATCAAAATTTTACTTGGTAAATTAATTGAAGTGAGTGAAGATCTCTTAAGCAGTTTAGAAATAAATATGTCATTTGGAGGAGTATCTGGATTAGATAATAAATTATGTTATAGTTGTTACAAAAATAGGAAAACATCTAACAAGTATGAAAATAAAGTATTAGCTAGACTTTTTCACCAACATAATATGGATTCAAAAACTATTAAATGGATTCCATTTAATGAATTTAAACATGTGAAATATTTAGCTACAGGCGGATTTAGTGAAGTTCACAAAGCAACATGGATTAATTACTATGAACCTTTTTTCCAGAAATTTGGAGAAAAAACAGTTGCATTGAAGAAGCTAAATTTTTCTAATAATTATACCATGGCTATTATCAAGGAGGTAAAATATTTGAATATTATTTTTATAAATATTATTTAAAAATATTGTATTGTTATTTAATTTATTCATAACAAATATTATTTTTTTGTAATTTTTAGTTAAAAGCAAATGATAAGCTTTATTTTTCTGTCAATAAATGCTTTGGAATTACAAGAAATCCAAACGAAAATGATTATATGTTGGTATTTGAGTATGCCCCAAATGGAGATCTACATAATTATTTATCAAAAAATTTCAAAAAAATTTATTGGAAAGATAAAATTGCATCCCTTTATTGGATTTCATTTGGGTAAAATTTGAATTACCATTACACTATTATGTTTTTATAATATGATTAATTTATTTATTATTAAAATTTAGATTAAAGAATATTCATGAAAATCATTACATTCATCATGACTTACACAGTGGAAATGTTTTTTCATATGATAACAATAAGAGTGTTATAGGAGATTTAGGGTTATGTCAACAAGAAATAAACAAAAAAGAAAATCCAGGTAAACTTTATGGTGTTATACCATATTTGGCACCTGAAGTATTATCAAAAAAACCATATACAAAAGAATCAGATGTTTATAGTTTTGGTATGATTATGTGGGAACATACTACAGGTAAAAAACCATTTTATGACAGACCACATAATTCTTGCCTTATTCAGGATATTTTGAAGGGAGAAAGGCCTGAAATTACTAATGACACACCTCAATTCTATGCTGATTTAATGCAAAGATGTTGGGATGCTAATCCAAAAAATAGACCTGATGCTAATGAAATAGGAAAATTCTTTGAAAAATGTCATTATAATCCTTCTAGAAAAGAGGAAGAGAGTATTGAATTAGCAGAAGATAAATTATTAGAAATTATTATTGCAGAATATTATTTGTCAGATGAAAAGAATTACAAACATCATTCAGAATCAATCTATACAAGTCGTTCACTAAATGAGTTAATTCAGCAAACTAAATCATCAAATCTTTTGTCAATGGGATCAGTTTAGCAGTATAGTAATATTCAAAGTATATTTATCACAGAATCTATTGGCTAAACAATCTTTATTAATTGTGTAGGTTTAATAATAGGCAGTGGTGACGGTAATATGATTATATTTTTAGCTATAATTTTTCATTTTTATCAATAGAATATTTTTTAAAGGAATTAAGAATTTTATATTATTATATATATATATGAATTCAAAGTTGAATTTTTGAAAAATAAAAAAATAATATTTTTGTTGAAAAAAAAATGCTTTAATTTATGTATATACTATATATGGGATAGTGTTCCATGTCGCAATCCAAAAAGGAAACAAAATAGTTGTAAAGGTGGTTGCAACCAGTGGTTGCAATCATTTTTATATGACGCAAAGATGGTAGCAACCATTATCAAAAGTTGCAGCCAGTATCCTTAATATGGGATGGTGGGAGTATTTCTTCAAACATGATGAATTTCAAAACTTGGAATGATCCACATGCATGGCTTTACTGTGCAAACATTCCTGACTCCCATCATGGAAAAGCATTGTATAATTTGGTCATGAAGTATCAGATTACACCATTGTAACCATCAAATGGAGAACTGTGCCCTAAAGGGTCCCCTCAGTCACTATCTGACAAAACCAACCCTGTTAAGATTCATCTATCATCATGTAAAGAAGACAGAATGTCATCTCATACCATCCCAAGATGCTGCTGATATGGAATGGCCACATAAAATTTTCAATATGTGACATTCATAGGACTTATGTAAGGCTCTGAATGAATTGAATTGAATTGAATTTTAGAGTGATTTGATTTGATTTGTAGTCAACTTGATTTGAACCAAATTCAAAAAAACTGAATTTGATTTGATTTATGACTCAATTCGAATCAATTCAAATCAAACTAGATTCCTAAATTTTTCTTAATGTCATATTAAATACAGTGAATCTAATGTAGTGTACCTCAATTTAATGGATGACAACAGATTAAGATTTAATAATAATAATAAATATAATGGATTTCTTCATATAGTCGCAATAGATGGATGTGACACATAATAATAATAAGAAAAGTTTTATATGTTTTTATATGTGAAGCAAAAATTTTAAAAATCAGTTACGACAAGAATTTAATTATTATAGTCCGCCGTGACAAGGTTTGAATAATAATGGATTTTTAGAAAAATTTTTCTAATTACCCAAACTATAGTATCTGCTTAAACCAAGATTGTGTATATTTTAAATTTTTTAATTGATAAAGGATATTATTTAGTGATGGTAGCCAAAACTGTTTTTGAAAAAAGGTAGGTTCATCCAACACATATAATAAGTATCTAAATCAATCTACTTTATTTTAAAAGCTCACAATTTCAACATCAAAGTTTTAGGCTGGCAATTTTGGCCCACTAAGCATAGTTTCGGCTACCATTACTAGTTCAAATCGAGTTGGGTTGAATTAGTTCAAATTAAATTATATATTTAACATTCGAATCAGGGTACAATTTGAATTTGATTCAATTTGATTTGATTTGATTTGAATCAAAAATTAGGTATTCAATTTGATTCGAATTTCATTGATTCATTTGGAGCTTTAGTGCCCATTTCCCTGACAGACATTTCCCTGTCACCATAGCATAATGGACATTCGTTTATCACATAGTGATAAAATTGAATGATGATCTTTTTTATGCTGTACCACATTGTATTTTCAATTGATTTAAAATAGAAAAAACTAGTTATAATGCGAGTGATTAAAAATCACTTGTAGAACGATGATGTTTTGTTCGAATATACTCTTCATTAGTTAAAAGGCTTGGGCAAAAAGATCAAAGAAGATCATTGATTTTGAAGGATTTCAATATGTACTGAATTTTTTGATTCAAGGCTTTTTTTACCATATATGGGGCATACTGCAACAAAACAAGACAAAGTGAACATTGGTATTACCAATGATTTCAGGGATGGTGATGATTCTAGTTATGTAACTTTTTTTTGATTTACTTAGTGCTAACAAAGAAAATAAAGAAAATGACGAGAAGGTATTTATTCAATAAATTAATATTTAGTATTCAATCTTGCAGAGATTGATTATTCTCCACGTTCTTTTTAGGAGCGGAAAAAAAAGACAAAGATGCTGGAAAAAGAAATTATTAGATTAAAACGAGAATTAAAACAATTAAAAGAGAAAAATATCACATAATGCAAATTTTGGATTGAATAAATATACAAAAAACTATTTTTCACTCATTCTATTTCATTTTTATTTATTTATTTGGTATACTGTTTATAACTAACTGCCTAATTAATTTGTTCTTATTTGACAGATGAAGGGCCAACATCGAAGAGAACAAAACAAAACAGGAAACCCATACCTATAGAGATGCTGAATGAATTTGTAAACAAGTGGAAGAAATGCCTCCACCATCCACATTTTGCAAGAATGCTACATGGAATAATGCAAAATACAAAGATCCCTATACACACTTATCATACTCCTAAAACATACTTAATTTAAGTAGAATTTGAGTAGTGTTTAAATGTGAAATAAGTATGTTTCAAGTTTATTTCAAGTGTAATTTAAGTACATTTGGGAGGCACTTAAAACATCCTTGTTTTTTGCAAATTTAAGTAGAAAATAAAAACATAGGAATGTTTTAATGGTAAAATAAGTATATTCATACATATTTTGCAAATAATTAGTGAATTATCTTTTTTGATTTAAGTATGTCATTGCTTAATATTTGATAATGATAATAACATGATATATGGTCATGGCAGGAAAATTATGATAAACTGATAGAATGTATTAAAAAATGTCTTGTCGAGAAGACGCCTTGCCGGAAACATCTTCAACCCGTTAAACTGGCACTAAAAACAAATTTTGAAGTTATTAAGAACATAGAAAACGTACTGCACATTTTGCTTGATAAAATTTAGAGTTGTTATATATTCACTTTATTATCGTTTTCTCATGTGACTTGAAAAAAAAAGCAAATTAATTTTAAATTAAAACAGCAATAAAAATAAATTATTAAAATTATTATCACAAGACAGAAAAAAATTTATATCAATATAATTATACTTTTTTATCTAAATAATACTATCTACTACCATTGACCATCATTAATTATTATTATCTGATATTAAATCCTCCCACATGATTTCGAGCATCTCCACATCATTCTGCTTTGTTATTAATTCACCCCCCTTAACATTTGGTGGTCTTTGGATAGTTTTAATATTAATATCAAATGGATATTTTATGCTTCCTTCCTCGCCTGCACTATCAAAATTTGCTAATAATATGGATGCATCATTTTTTCCATCTATCCTGACTAACAAGTTACCTCTTCTTAAATCACCATGTACAATTTTGTTTTCATGTAAATAACTAACAATTTCATAAGTTTTACTTTTGATTTCTTCAAGTGGAGGAAAATTAGAATTTTTGAATACATAACTGCAGTATGTATTTTTGTCTACATAATCTGTAACAATCATTATCCAGCCTCCTGCAAGCGACTCACATGCATGTAATTTAGGAGCATACCCCATATTTGCACATAAAAGATGTGCCTCCTTTGAATATCTTTTGACAAATTTAACACGTATATCTCTATTTGTTGTAGTTGTAGCTAAAAAGACTAGTTTTCTCTCAAGTTGAGACTTGTAATTAAATTCAACTCTAGTGTCATTATTTCCATAATAGAATTTGTATGGGTACTTAGGATTACGAATGATTTGGTTTATACTATATTGCAACTCATTCTCATAGTAAGACTTTAAACAATGTACTGCTTTTTTAAAAGCACCAAATGTCCTTGCAGCAGCCAATTCGATATCTTTTTCATATGGATTGTAAGAAAGTGGTATAGGTAATGTCAATTGGTCCATATGAACTTCCTTTGGGATTGCTGAACCAGCAAAACAAAACATAGGACCTGGGAAAAAAAATTTGTAAGAGTTTATTATGAAATATTTCTTCATGAATAATATCAAATAACCTACCTGCAAAGATAATATGAATGCATGGAAAAACAACACCTGTGTATTTTTTAGCATTATCAAGGACCATGTTTATGTAATACATTGAAGATTGAAAGAACCCTTCTCCACCAGAGCCAAATTCCACTTTTGCCTCAATATTCGCATAGTAGTGGTCGCCTGTAACTAAAGAACCATCTGTCACATAACCTTTGCTGCCTATTTTACAAGCCACGAAGGTTAGGTCACAGTATTTTGTAATTAAAGTTCTAAAATCCTCCGCACGTAAATTTTCATTATCATAAAAGGAAGACATTCTTTTACTTAAAGTTATAACAAATTTAATATCATCTGAGGTGGGAATGAGATTTTTGCAATCACTGACAAATTGGCCAAATGCTGGATGAAGGAGTGTGACCGTTCGAATTCAATTATTTAAAATAGAAAAAACATGTCATAAATAACATGATCAAAAATAGTTGTAAAACCCAAAAAATATTTTGCAATAATATACCTTTCGTTGGAAACTTTATTTTGGTTAAAAATAATCCCGTTAATCCCGCAAACTGCAAGATCTCATTATGAACCAAAGATTTCAAATTTTATATATAAATTTATCAAGGTGCGCAAAATTTTTATTTTTTTATTTTGAAAAAATATAAAAATATACATATAATATTTTTAATTATTGATTCTAATGCCTTTGTTTGTTATAGAGAGTGTTATAAGATGTTCATTATAAAGAAAAATTAATTAATTATAAAAAAAGAAAAGGGAAGCTTCATTATAGAGAGAAGTTAATTACAAAAAAATGAATCAGAGACAAAAGAGGAGTTCATTATAGAAAAAGTGAACTGTAGACATTATGTGATTTGTTGATTACATGAAGGTAGTTATTTGTTTAAATTTATGCATGCAAAAATATATATATTATCATTTTTTTTTATTTTTTTTTTATTCTTTTGATTCAATTATAAGACATATAATATATACTGAATACAATTTTTTTATTACTGTACACAGATGTTATATAATTTGTTAATTACATGAAAGGATTTCAAAAGTTAGTTGTTCTAAAAAATCTTTAAATTTATACATACATACATACATACATACATACATACATACATACATACATACATACATACATACATACATACATACACACATATATATACATACATGCATACACATATATATATACATATATATAATATATATATATATTTGATTTAATTACAAGACATATAATATATATACACTGACTACAGTTTTTTTATTACTGTACATAG
>CAUDNR010000912.1:0-22707 GCA_958430865.1 Entrophospora sp. SA101
TATAGAGTTCCCCCCCGAACTCAAAGAGCTAATAACTGGAATGATGCTTAGCGACGGTTCCCTTCGAATTCATGGAAAGGACGCCTACTTACAAATTGGGCAAAAGGATAAAGAATTCGTTTACCATCTTTCAAATCTCTTTGCTAAGATTGGAATTGTTGGGGCACCACCTATCGAGTGTAAGAGCATTATTAAACCTAGTGGGAACCTTCGTATCTCTTACCTTCTCACTACCTTTACAATGCCCTATTTAACTGAACTTCACTCGGAGTGTTACCGAAAAGTCGAGGGGAAAAACGTGAAGGTAATTCCTTCTAACATTGATTCCCTTTTAACGCCTATTGCTCTTGCTTACTGGCTCTCCGGGGATGGCTCTTATTGTCAAACTACGGGCAGAATCACAATCGCGACGAATTCATTCAGCCCCGAATTTGAAGATAAGTAAACTTGCAATAGGGGATTTTAATTGCTATACACAACCATAAGGTGATCAAAGCGCTCACTGGGTAGAGAAACCTCGAACTTGCTTCGAATCAAAGTCGTATGTCCTACCAATTAGAGGACTGGGTAGAGAAGAGTTGAACTTCTACAAACTGAATCAAAGTCAGGTGTCCTACCGATTAGACAACTACCCAGATTGAACTCGTATCTAAGAGCCATGACATACACCCATTAATACGAGCGAGCAGCCCCACCCCAGCAGCAGTTAACGAATCTGTTGAAATTTGTATACAATGTTGCTTATGGTAGGGGAACTTATTATCATTCATAAACCCGCTCCTGGGGAGAATTTTGAAGCTGTTAGGCTAGTGGATTTAATAGAGAAAAGGAATAGCTCAAGATAGTAAAGGGAAGGGGGGGTGACCCTTTGGCAGGGTCAGAACTAAGGAGAGCTCCACAGGAGCCCAATAGAGACCAGGAAAGGGATACGAGTAAGAGGAAAGAGAAAAGAGAACTCGACAGGTTACCCAAGAGAAAAGAGAGAGGAATCAGTCAATCAAGAGAAAACAGAGGTTCCCGTAATTGCCAACAAGTAGAGGATAAAGGACAAGAATATTCAGAGTTTGGCAGGGCCTTCGCTAGTGCCCCTATTGGCAAAGAGGGTGAAGAGAAGAATAGCCCAAGGAAGCTGAGTAAGTTTTCCCAGTTTGCCGAGGGGGGGGGGGGGAATTTTTAGAGAACTCTGAGTAGAGGAATTGGCCGGACCGCCCGGATGAGTAGGACCCTCAAAGGCTACCAAAATCGGACCAATCAGGGCTATAAGTAGAATTAACCCTGTCATAATTAACAATAGAGGATAGGTAGTAAATAAAAGAAATCCAAGAGTTTCAACTTGAGAAAAAGAGACAAAGGAGGTAACCCATTGGAAACTGTTAGTAGCATGAGCAAGACCTAAAGTTAATGTATCAAACACAGAAGGATAGTGAGGAAAAGGGATCAACCCCTTGAAGGCGAATACTGCAAGTAAGCCTATTACGAGAGCTGAGGGATACTCCCCACCCTCTGCTGCTTCATTAATTACTGACAGCTCAACTAATTTCAAGTCCATTAGCATGATGACGAACAGGAACAGCATGGCTATGGCCCCTACGTATATGATGAGGTAAACAAGAGACAAAAAAGTAAGCCCCAGGATTGCCATATAAGCTGAGAGGGCTATAAACACCAGTACCAAGGAGAGCACAGCAAGGACAGGGTTTTGCGAAGTTACAACTAAGATAGAAGAGGCCACCGCCACCAAAGGCAGTGATTCTAGTAAGACCTGAATCATTACTTTGGACCGAACATAAACTGACTTCTTGGGAGGGTGTAATTTCTTGATATTTGTTATTCAAAAGGGTTGTAGAGCCAGCCCCCCTTTATGGAATCATTATTAAGGAGGAAAGAGCAACTCTTTAAAGGCCGACCCGCTACCGCATTGAAGGGCCAATGTGTGTGCCACAAGGCCCTTTAAAGTAGCCACTGAGGCCTTAGCAATTCGAATAGGTACTGGTCCTTACCCTTATTGGCAACAGTGCGAGTAGAGTGAATACCATACTTATCGAGGAGCAACAGAGAACGGAAGAAGGCAGCAGCAGTAGAAACAAAATTGAGAGACAGACATAGGTGTGATTATCATATTCCAATAATTAGATTCGGCGCAGATGCCAGAGAATTTGAGGGTTGGTTGGGTCTGTTAGAAGTTGATCCGCGTTACAGTAAAATTCCAGCTCCGCTGGGGTAAGATTGAATCTTGTACAGGCCTGTGGGGGCGTGAAGAAAAGAGGATGAGGATGTGCAGGGTGATTTTTAGGGTCAACAGAGTGAGAGGTAGCCACAATAAGCCTGAGCCGGCGGCTACCCCTTTTTTCCTGGGGGTCGTAATTTGCTTGATTTTCCTGATCTTGAAACCCTCTTTTGCGCCGTACCATTTTAACTATCAAAATACAAAGGGATGCACCAATGAAAAATAATGAGTCAAATAAAAGGGAATCACACTTATACGAATTGGGAATAATCATAAAGATAACTTTGTTCCACTGTGCTAGTGCTACAAAGACTAAAATCATTATCAAAATCCAAAGTATCAATCTGAAAATAAGTTGAAACACTAAATGAGCCCCTCGGAATGAAAGCTCGACCAAGTAGGCTTGCCGGCGGGCTAACTGACCAAAATCAAACTATTAAGGGGCCATACTGCCAGGTACAGTAGAACTATGACGGCAACAGCTTTTGAAAAGAGCAGTTCTAAATTAAGCGGAAGATACAGCCATTGCTGGCAGAAGGTAAAGAGGTCAAAGAATAGCATTCCCCAATGTATAGTAATTGTAGTGGTAGTGAACATCTTTAACTTAAAAAACAAAAGCCTGCAACACCGGCCCTTATAAAAGGGCCACAGGCTGCCCAACACCCATTAGGCCTTTTAAAGTCATTGCCCAGGACCTTTTTGGTCTTACATTCCAGATCGTTGCAGATAGCACGTTTTCTAAGAGGTGGAGTCGGGGGAGGCTTTGAATTTGTGGGAAAATCATTCATTGATCAATTTTGGATCAAAGTTAGAACCATAAAAAGGATCAAAAAATAGTTGCACAAGCTCTGCATCTTCTTGTTCGACGTGCATTTATCACTACCACCTTTTTATTGATTAGTCAAAGCAATGTGGGGTTATTTTGACCCCGGGCTGGCCCCAGGGAAAGTTGTTACAGGGCTAGCCCATTTTCCCAAAACAACGGATTAAAGGCCAACTCTATACGCCATCGGCGGTGGTATGAAAGGAACGGTTTCACTAGTTCTTGTACTTGATGAACTTGTTGGACCCCTTTTAGGCATATAATTTTGATTGATCCTTAGCTTGATTAGCAACATTACGAGTAGATTCAATACTATACTGCTCAAGAAGAATAGACCGTCAAAAGTCAACTTTCGTGGGAGTGAAGGTCTCTGTTGAAATTTGAATGCATCCATAACGCTTATTGAAGGTCCCGGCTCTATTAAGGGGGGGGGGGGAATTTGAAAGGAATGAATTAATCAAAGTGTGAAGAAAGCCAAGCGAGATAGTGTGGAAGATCGACAGCCTGTATAACGACAGGCATAGCAGAATGATAAATGCCGCATAATTCGAGGACAGTACTGAAAGAGCGCCCAAAGACAAAGGGACCTACTTAGTAGGTAGTTTGTAGTGCATTGACGAGTGAAGATGAGGACGTACTAGCTCAACGAAAGTAGGGATAGAAGCCCGGCGAACGTAGATGACCTTCTGGCCTTTCCCCCCCATCTTTTGGAGGGTTCAATTAAGACCAAAATTAGTAGAAAGGCTTTGAAGGAGTATGTCCAGCTCACCATCATTGAAAGAATGAGTTGAAAAGCAAACTCCGTTATCCCGTTATCGGTAGTCTTGAATCCGTCTTGGGCAAAGGGCCAGACCCAGAGGAGTAAGATGGTTGCCAATGTCAGTAGGGAGTATCTTGGAACCGTTAGGATAAAACCACTCCCGGTAAAAGTGAAGGCAGGGAAGAGACATTGTGCAAAGAAGAAACCCTGGGTAGGTTTTATGTTGCGTCCTGTCCCGTTTAGAAGTAGGGCTGGGTTCACTCTGGCTAATCAGAGAGGAGAGCAAAGAGCTAAAAGAAAGCAGGTACTTAAGATTAGATTGGGTAAGGCTCAAGCGAGTAGTAGAATTAGGGCCGGAGGGTTTGCTGGCATATAAGTCACCTAGAAGGGAGCCTGTAATAATCTCGTGCTGTTGCTGGGTTACAGTTATACTGTTACGCTGGGCCGCCGGTCGTTAGAGTAGGCCCCCTCTTTGAACCTGAGGGAGAAGAAAAGTGGCGAACCGAAGAGCCCCTTGAGGAAGAGGCTGAAGATGTAGGAGTGGCCTTAGCCCTACCCTTTGTGGCCGAGCTCACTGAAGGATAAAATGAAGAAGGTGAAGGCGAAGAAGGTGAAGGCGAAGAAGTTGAAGAGGTAGTGGTAGTAGTCAAATAGAAACCACAGTATATATCTGGGCTAACTAGGGAAAGGGTCATATAAACAGAAGGAGCCTGTAGGATAGGCCATCAAATATAACCTGAGTGATTGTGTCCGGTCCCTAGTTTAACTCCCGGTATTCGCGGCGGTTTCACCCCGGGAGCCGCCTCTGTGTAGAGAAAGGGAAACCCCCAGAATTCTTTACCCAGGCTTAAGATAGGGTCTATGGTAGAAAGATTCATCTTTGCACTGAATTGTCAAATTCCATATATGCATAGCGGTGCAGTAGCCCTGAATGAAATCTGATAGATTTCAAAACCGTAAAACGGCGGCCAAGTCCTCTCTGGAAGGAGGCAAGAGGTTCGTAAGAGGTCAAACAGGGGGGGAATTTTGAATGAACCCAAAATGAGGGGAAATTTGGAAGATGATAATTGAGTGGATACCCAAGCGAGATAGTGAGGAAGGTCAACCGATTGGATAACAATCGGCACAACCGATTGGATAACAATCGGCATAGCAGAATGATAGATGCCGCACAATTAAAAGCACGAACCATAGAAGACACCCTCTCGGTTGATGGTCACACCAGTCTGATTAAGGCGGCCTGGGATGAAACCTTAAGAGTCTTGAATGAACAGTAATCCAGTGTAAACAGACAGGACCTACAGGGCAACTGAGAACCAGTGAGGTTCCTTTAGATTAAGGGTAGATTTGACCTAGGAAAGATGTAGCCTAGTCAGACCAAATAGCTTTCACCTTAGCTTTGAGTTCAGGTGTCCACCGTAGCTGCTTAGAATCTTTGGGAATACTCGACTCGATAAGACCCAATACAGCAGTGAGTTTCATCAAAGCTATTCGTTTAGCCCCATAAAGTGGATACTTTTCAAAGAAAGGAAGAATGACCTCTATAATAGTGGCTCTATTTTGAGTGGAGATTCTTAGATTATCTGGACCATTTGGCCGAAGAGTTTGTCCCGGAAGACCTAAGAGTGGCAACATTGACTCTAAGAGTGGTCGGTTTGTAGTAGCTTGGTCAATAGCGAAGTATGCTCTTCCAAAATGAGGGGAATCATTCTTCACAATGAGGGAAAAACACCCATCACCTGTGACAAAGCCAGAATTGTCATTAGGATCAAGAGGAATGTAGTTAGAGCTGCTAGGGACAGTATGCTCCGGTCTGTAACCCTCCGGGGTCTCGCGGCCCGTATTCATAGCTTGAGCTATGGCTCGCAATGAATAGACCCCTTCTGCAGTTAGATGCTGCTTATTAGCGACCATCTCAACACCCTTCACGAAAGAAAGAAAGTCCAAGTACATTGTATCCCTAACTCGGTTCCGAAGAAAAAAGGGAGTTATCTTAGAGTGGATACTTTTCAAATCTTTGACTTCCCAAGTGAGCCACCCCTTTTTGTCTACCTTCCCAATGTTGCCACACTTAAAGTAGTCCTTAAGCATATACAATAAGCAGGAATCCTTGTGGTTAAGAGAAACCCGGAACCGACATACTATACTAAATCCTGTTTTAATGGTCTTAGAATTCATAATTGGAATGTCAAAACAACCCTCAGCTTCGGTAATCCCTAGTATAAACAAAGGATTAGGGTCTTCAGTAGAGTCGTGAACATTAACATGAGTCGTAGAGTTGGAAGACAAAGAACGAACAGGAAAGCCTCTGCGGAAGGAGAGAGATCTTCCTGAGTAGGAGGCCGCAGAAGCACGAGCGGGGTTTGGCTTTTTTGTTGGTTGCCTAGCCTGCTGAGTAGGCCGCCCTTCGAGAGAGGCGAGCTCCCACAAAATCGGGGCAATTTGCCAGTAAAGCGCCACCCAGACAATTAGAGAGAAGAAAGACATCGCGCAAGTCAATTTAAATCCCGGCACAAGCTCACACAGGACTTCATAGGGAAGGTGAGGAAGCTGTACCGAGAACTGAAGTACACAGAAAGTCACAAGGAAGATATATGAATGGAAGACAAAGGAAGCCACAAAAGAAACAACTCTTAAAGTCATAGGGGGGGAATTTTTAAGAGGATAATTGAGTAGAAACCCAAGCGAGATAGTGAGGAAGGCTAACCGATTGTATGACAATCGGCATAGCAGAATGATAAACGCCGCATAATTCATAGCACGAACCATAGAAGACACCTTCACGATTGATGAGGACACCAGTTTGGTTCAACCGCCCCGGCAGGCAGTCCATCTTAATACCGAGAGAAGGAACACCAAAAGAGTGGATCACGTCAACACCGGTAACAATAAAGCGAATAGGAAACCCAACAGGAACAACGACCCGGTTGTCAACCTCCAATAAACGTAAATCTCCCTTTTCCAGTTCGGTCTCGGGAACCATATATGAGTCGAACTCTATGCTTTCCCCAAACTCGTCAGCATAATCACTGTATTCATAGGACCAGAACCATTGATGACCAACAGCCTTGATAGTAATACTAGGGTCAACTATTTCGTCCATAAGGTATAAGAGCTTGAAACTAGGGAAAGCAATAGCAATCAGGACGAGTGCAGGGGTTATTGTCCAAATAAGCTCAATTACCGTCAACCTCTCTTCCTAAGAGTGCAATAGGATTGAGAGGTCGGACTATCTCTTCATGCCTTACTAATTAGCATGTTCCACATATAGTCTCTGAGGATTCCTCAGCTAAAGGTTTCCTGCTGATAATCACTATAACATTTGCCTATGTTACTCCCTGGTTAACAGGTAAGTTGACTTATGTAGTGATGTTCTAGCATACAGTGGAATGCACAGGGCAGCAGATTCTTTCATTGTCTGTTAGGGTTTCTGCCAATAATTACTGGTTATAGTGTGATCGGCCAATCAGTTTGAAGTATGCTGTAGTGTCAATAACATTAACACCATTTGGCACAGCATTACTGTAGTGGAAGCTTAATTCGCCTTTGTACAGTAACTTAGGATCAGATAACTACCGATCAAACGCTTGAGATCGGTTAGCTACTCGCCATATGAATCGTGATGTATCAGCTTTGGACTTGAATGTCACCCATACATCGTGTTTGATATCATGCATTACCAATGCCACTTGACGTACCTTTGGGGTTGTTCGATCTCCATTGGACGTTAGTAGCCACAACGTAGTTAGGGTTCTTGACAAAGAAGAATGTACCTTGTGTAGTAGCCACTGGTTTTTCCATATTAACGTACCGTTCAATGTACTTAAACTCTACTTTGTTATCCAGGGCCTTAGCTGCCTGAGCAGGACTAGGGTAGGTATCATGTACCGTTTCCTTATCCTGGTGTAATGCATGAATCCCATCTGGAAGACTCTCAATGTCCACGTCCTGAATAGCATTGGTATTAAGTGTTGGGCCTAATGGTCGTGGTGCCACTGTAGCTCCTTCTTCCCGTATTGAAACGACAAAACCGAATGTAGGGCTCCAAACTGTAGTATCATTATTCAGATGTGCTATCAATGTGTTGTAGCCTATTCCTAGCTGGTTTGCTAATCTACCTTTGAAGAGCGAGTTGGCTACTTGTCTAGTTACATTTGTGGTTGCATCAGTAGTGGTTACTACGATGTTAGCTTCAGATGGTTTGGCCACATTCTTAGGAGTCCATTGAGTTAGGAACTTCACGTTATCCCTGTTAACAGTAGGCTTTAGTACAGTGATTATAGCCTGCTCCTGAACACGAATTATCCATCTAGTACAGTTGATGAGAATGTCTATCTCATTGACGTTAAGCACGTAGTCCTGGTGTTTGATAGCAAACTCATGTAACAGGTTCACTTCCGTAACTACTACACCAAACGTAATATTGGCCCACCCTCCTGCTCGTTTGACAAAGCTATTAAAATCATTGAGCCGTGAGCCCTTTCGTATGAGCTTAGAGTACTCCGATCTGTATTTCTTTATTCGATTAGAGAAAGCTAAAGTTGATCCTACGTAAAATGTATTCAAGTGATTACACATTAGAAGGTACACACCTGCGTAAGGCATTAGGTCAGGATTGTTAAACAAGGATGCCATACTTTGACTGTGATGGGCTACAGTTTGGGGGTCACCTTGAGAGGTGTCATTATACACAGCAAGTGATGGTTTAGGATCTTTCGTAATCAGATGTTGAAGTCGCTCATTACTCTGTAGATAGTCTAGTACAGGGCTATTCGTACCCTTAAGGTACTTAAACATAGCTAACACTACGTTACGACCAATTGTCATTGCTTTAGTCTCATGCCATGGGATTGGCTGCACAGAGGAATTGGATGGCAGCTTACCCTTAATGCTCTTCACGGGTATAGTAGACTGAGTAGCACTATGAGGACTAGAAGTCGAGTAGAGACGACCCTGAGTCCCATGAGGAGAACAGACAGGTTTCTGCTGCCCTGAGGGCCCTTGAAGACCATGGTTATGGTACTTGTGGACGATCTGGTTATGGGAGGAATTGAAGTTGCGGATCGTTGAGGTTAGCATCCACCCCACCCCTAGCAGGATAAGTATGAGGTAGAACATAATTTGATCATGTAACTCGGCTATGCCCTCAAAGGTAGGAGAGGCCCCATCCTGAAACCCAATTTGCCAAGGGTGAGGAGCGTCGTTAAATACCAGTTGTATAAAACCTAATAAGTATTGTAGCATTGACTATTATTCAAAGCCATCCCATATATGCATAGCGGTGCAGTAGCCCTGAATGAAATCTGATAGATTTCAAAACCGGTTTAAACCGGCGGCCAATACACTGGTCAAACCAGTGGTCATAGGCAGTTTAGAGTCAATACCCAGGACACGGCAATAGCAGGGGGGAAATAAAAGAAGATCAAGAAAATTAAGAACGATTAAGGAGAAGCACCAGAATAGCTTCCCCAGGCACCAGTAGAAAATGAAGAGAGCCCCACTCGGTAAGCCATCGAAGAAGGTATATAAGGTTTAACAAGTTCCTGTACTTTGCCCACCTCCCTTTTAGGAATGCGAATAATGTACTGACCTTTCCCTTTTATACCCGCTGCATTGCGAGTAGACTCAATATTCAACTTATCAAGAAGGATCGAACGCAGGAGTTCAACCTCATTAGCTGAGAAGTTATCAGTGCAGAGAGAGTGTTTATGTAATGGTTGGGGGGAATTTTGAAGGAATTCTGTATGAAGGAGCAATCTTTACAGGCCAACCCTGTCACGCATTGAATGAGGGAAATGCTCAGAAACCAGGCACTGAACCTTAGGAATTTCTCTTTTAGGGATACGGATTTGATATTGTTCTTTAGCTTTATTCCCAGCAGGGCGAGTAGAATGAATACCATATTTATCCAAGAGAACGGACAAGGTCAACCTCGGCAGGAGTAAAGGAATTCGTAGCGATCTCTATACATCCGTCTCTCTTACTGTAATGGGAATCTCCTGCGAGCCAATAAGCTAGGGCAACAGGTGTCAATAGGTCAGCAATATTGGAAGGTATAATCTTAACATTTCTTTCTTCCACCTTTCGGTACCATTGTTTTTTTGAGTCTGTTAAGAAGGGGAGAGTGAAGGTTTTGAACTCGTAAGCTAGCTAGCTTTGACCCGTGACCTTTACGAAACTGGGAGGTCTCTTTAGGCTCGGCACCAACGATTCCAATTTCGTTAAAGTGGTCCCATATGTGGTGGACGAATTCTTTATCCTTTTGTTTCATTTTAAGTCTTGCATTATTCCCGCACATTTCAAGTGTACCATCGCTGAGAACCATCATAGTCCAACTCGGTAACCCATTGTAGGATAAATATGGGGGCCTACGAGCTCCTTTAATGTAGCCATAGACCCCTTAGCAATTCGGATTCGATATTGGTCTTACCAGTACCATTCGAAATCCGAGTAGTTTGAATGTTTAACTTAGATAACAGGATAGACCGCAATAGGTCAACGAAACTCATCAGCTGTAAAAGAATCGGTACATATTACTACTATACCTTGAGCTTTATTGTAAGTAGCGGCCCCTGAGAGCCAGTAAGCAAGAGCTATAGGTGTTAAAAGGTCAGCTATATTGCTGCGGTCTGACCCAACAATTGGGTTGGACGACCCCTGCGGTCTGACCCAACGGGTTGGACGACCGCAGGAGGTGCCGGTCCTGATAAGGGTACGGCCCGGCAGCAGGCGAAGGCTGAACATTTTTCCCCTCTTCCTTGACATACCATTTAAGGTGAAGATCAGTGAAGAAAGGATGTGTAAAGGTAGCGAATGAATCAGTGGTCCAAGAGAAACCCCGTTTTGTATCGGTACGATGGCGGGGTTTAGGGGTAGCGCCTACTATGCCAATAGAATAAAAAAGGTTCCATATATGTAGTACAAAGGATTGCTCTATTTGAAAATAGGCATTTGAATTGGGAGTTCTCTTATCCTTACTTAAACTACCATCACCAAGGGTCATTCCGGTTATAACTTCTTTGAATTCCTCAGGGATTACAGGCAACTCTATAGGCCATCGATGCAGCAATATAAGGCTTAACTAGGGCCTGTAACTTCGGAACTTCACGTTTAGGAATTCGGATAATATACTGCTCTTTTCCATGGCCGTTATTGTAATGGCTAGTTTTGATTCCATACTTATCAAGAAGAATGGACTGTAGAAGCTCCACCTCCGCCGGGGTGTATGAATCCGTGTAAATTGTGATTCCTCCCGTATTCTTTTCAAAGTGTCCGTCCGGTGCCGGTCCTGATAAGGATACCTTACGAGACGTTGCGGATAGGCCTTCGCATTTCATTTTGATCTGGGGGTCCCTTATGTTGTTACAGATAAAATGAAACTATAATAAGTGAGTGAAAGGATTTATGAAAGAGCTTCAATGAAATCATTTCGTAGAATAGATATCGTACCGCTCCCATAAGATGTTAATTAAGAGCCCCCCCCCGCAGGCTAGGAGGTCCAAGGCTTATATGATTGCAGCCATAGAGTATGTAGCTTAAAGGTAGAGCACCCGTCTTTTAAACGGTTAAATTGGGGTTCGACCCCCCACATACTCATTAAATCTGCTTCGGTCAAGGCACTCTTAGCCGACAGAGAAAAGGATACCAGGAGGCCAACGGGGGGGAATTTTGATAAGAATTCTTATTTAGGAGGAAAGGCTCTTAGAGCCCTATGCGATAGCGCATACTATCAGGCATCAAAGGGGAAACTAGGGCCTGCAGTTTAGGGACCTCGCGTTTAGGGGGTTCTTTATTCTTATTCCCAGCTGAAACCCGAGTAGAATGAATATTAGATTATTCTTCTCTAGTAGAATAGAACGTAGAAGCTCGACTTTCTCCGGAGTGAAGGAATCGGTGCACAATTTTACCACGCCATCACGTTTATCGTAGCCACAATCGCCGCATAGCCAATAAGCAAAGGCGATAGGGGTTAATAGTTCTACTATGTTGGAAGGAATAACTTGAACATATCTTCCACCCTCCAATGTATACCATAGGGTATGAAGTTAAGTAAGGAAGGGAAGTGAAAAGGTTGCGAAGTGATAAGCCGTCGTAAGGGTAGCCTTTCGGGTTTGAGTAGAAGAGTAGGGTTCGGCCCCCACCAGCCCTATTGAATTGAAGAGATCCCAGAGATGATAAGTGAATTCCTTATCCTTAAAGCCAATTGTTAATCTTGCAATAGAGTTGCGCAATTGTAGGTGGGCGGCACCGAGAATTAAACAAGTAATAAGGAGGAGGGAAAACAATAGCACCCTTTTGTTCCTTGGTTAGCCCGGTGCCGGCTGCGGTCTGACCCAACGGGTTGGACGACCGCAGGCGGGCCCCCTAATACTGTCTCCTCTCTTCGAGGTCTTACTGTTCTTATGGTTTTCCTGGTTCGGGGTTTTACTCTACTTCTTTTAATCCATTTTCTCAAAAATTCCCCCCTTGTTCTTCCTCTTCCCCGAACCCCAAAGGTAAACCCTCCCCTAAATGGCTAACCAAGGCCGAGAAAGGCTGCCCGGAATGCTCACATTTTTTTCTTCATTTTGCGAGGCGGATTCTGCTCTTCCTTCTCTCGGTTCTTAATCTTCTTGTTATTCAGGGGCAGGAGCCCACCCTAAAGGTAAACCCACTCGAAAACTCCTCACCGAAACTCAAAAGGCTACCATAGTCTTTCCTGAGCCTATAAAAGAAATGGTGACAGGTATGCTTATGGGCGCCGGGTATCTCTCTTTGCCTGCTGGGCGTCAAATGCCAGACTTGAAATAGGTCAGGAGAACTTTGCTCTGGAGCTCTGGGGCCGGTTGGATTTTGTAGGTATTGTAGTGCAGCCCCGAGAACCCAGACGAAATTGGACAAAAGACCGTAGTAGTGGAAGGGTTACCCGTACGTTTATCAGTACGGGTTCTAGTTTTAGGAGGGGGCGGACGGTGCCGGGCCTGATAAGGCTACGGCTCCTGCTGCCGGGCCGTACCCTTATCAGGACCGGCACCGGGTCGTCCAACCCGTTGGGTCAGACCGCAGCCGGCAGGCCATAGGCGCTTTCTCTTTAGAGTCAAAGTAACCCTCCCCCACCCCCTTTTTAACATTGGGACCCTAAGGTGAATATAGTTTAAAGGTAGAACGTCAGTTTGTGGTATTGAAGGTTTGGGTTCGATTCCCGGTATTCACCCATTGGATTTGTTCTGTTGTTTTTTAGAGAACTCGGACAGGTTGACATTTTAAGGAAATTGTTGATAAAATGACAGAAATATTAGCAATTTCTATAGAAGTTTTGAATTTGAATGTAAAGACATTAGCCTTAAACCTTAAAGGTTTGATTATTTTCGAATGTCGTAAGACATTACGTCTTAAATCCTCTCATTTTTACTGGGTTTATGTTCCACCCTAATCATTTTGAAATGTTAACCATTGACAAATAAACCTCCGGTATACAATTACGCGAAATTGAACCATGACCAAATCAACCTCCCCAATACAATAACCCGAAAGGTTAACATTCACAACCTACCCACCCCCCCCGCCGGCATTTAATATCTAGAGAAGAGCCAAATTTGAATTTGTTTTTGAGTTATCTTGAATAATTTGAATCAAATTGATTTCCTAGCTCCCCCGAGTCAGCCTCCATGATAAAGTGCTATCCGCAACGAGTTGAAACTATATGTGCTTGTCCTGGGCAATAAAGACGTTCAAAGGCCTATTCGCCGGTGAAGAGTGGCTTTTATTTGTGAATCCTAGTTTAGTATGAAAAGACAAGACACTATTTACTCTATTATACATTATGCCTACTGGTTTTAGTATACCTTGGAGTTCTTCATCTGTCCAAAGACAATGTTGGGGTCCTATTGCCAATGTTTCTTCTATCGGTGTTTATTATCGTTGCTACTTTACCGGCTTCTGCTGGGTCATAAGACCTTGGTATACAGCTTCCTCTCGACACCTTCCTTGCAACTTTTTTACTCCTGTTGATCGGAGTATCCTGGCCTCCGCTCCCATTATACTCATTCTCGCTGCCGGTTACTTTATACTCCTTCTGGCCTCCGGTTCCATTATACTCCTTGTCGCTGCCGGTTACTTGATACTACTCCTGGCCTCCTTTTCCATTATACTCATTGTCGCTCCCGGTTCATTAGCGCGTCCTCTCTCTACGAGACGTTATTAATCCTCTTCTTCAGCCGGCGACCCTAAGGGCAAACCAACTCGAAAGCTGCCGGGCCGTAGCCTTATCAGGCTCCTGCTGCCGGGCCGTACCCTTATCAGGCCCGGCACCGTCCGCCCGCCTGCCTTTAAGTCCGGTGCCGGTCCTGATAAGGGTACGGCCCGGCAGCTTTCTCGAGTAGAGTAAAAGTAACCGGCCTCTTTAATTCCACCCCCCATTGGAACCAGGTTCCTAGTAACCAGGTCTAGTTAGATTAGCAGAAGTCATTCGTAATTTTCATTAGCTGTGTAAATTGTTGATCAATATTGAAATATTGATAAACAAAATTGCTTGATAACCCGACGACCGGGTGTTGGCCAAGGCGTGTTGGGCAAGAACGATCGGTCGAGACGCGGGCGCCGTTGCGCGTCGGCCTCGTGGGGTATGTTCGTCGACGCGCTTGCCTGGAGCAAACGGATCGGGGCCTGATAAGGCTCCAACTTTTAAAATCGCGAGCGGTCGTTGAATTCTTATTGCTTGCCCCCCTTCCTTACTTACATAACCCGGCTTATAGGCAACTAGGTATTGGCTTGCCAGCAGAGCAGTAGAGCAGTTTCAGGAGACCCACTGTTCCTCCATGTCTTATTGGGCTGGTAATTTTCTTTTTGTTTTGTTGTTTTGTTTGTTTTTTGAGCTCCTAGCCGGCGGCGGCCATAGGCGGCGGCCATAGGCGGCCATAGGCGGCCATAGGCGGCCATAGGCGGCCATAGGTACGGCGGCGGCCATAGGTACGCCTACGGGCCGTAGCCTGAGGGCCCGGCTCCGTCCGCCATAGGTACGCCGCCGCCGGGGGATGGCCATTACAATAAGCGTCATGGTTGTATAGAAATTGCAACGCATTCTTTCAGCCTTCCTGAAGTAGACCTTTTACGTTCTATTCTCTTAGATCGATACGGTATTGAGTCTACTCGCCCTGCCTATAATAAAGCTAAAGAACAATCAATTCTTCGAATCCCAAAAAGGGAAGTATCTAAAGTACAGGCCCTTGTTTCTAAACTTATACCTAATTCGACGGCCTATCGTGTTGGTCTTTCTTCTTCCTCTGAGTAGTTGCCTTATTAACTCTATGAGACTGATCAAAGGTTCCGCATTGGTTCCAGACAATCTTTCTGAACTCTGAACTCCGATTGCTCTTGCCTATTGGCTAAGTGGCTGCCGGCTGCGGCCTGACCCAACGGGTTGGACGACCCTGCGGTCTGACCCAACGGGTTGGACGACCGCAGGAGCAGGAGCCGTACCCTTATCAGGCCCGGCACCGGATTGCCATTACAATAAAAAAACAAGGTAGCATAGAAATTTCAACTCATTCATATACTGGTAGCGAAGTTGAGCGCTTAAGAGCTGCCCTCCTTAAGAATTTCAATATTGAGTCTACGAGAGTCTCTGGTGGTGTCAAAGGGAAGGATCAATATCGTATACGTATCCCTAAAAGAGAGGTTGCTAAAGTTAAGGATCTTGTTGCTGCTCACCTGCCCTGCCTTCGACTATGACCTATCGTGTTGGGCTAGAACCCATATCTTGATCTTTACTCCTAAAATAATCATTCCTTCAAAATTCCCCCTTAGCGGGTAACTTAAAGACAACAAAGAGAAAGCGGCTTAGAAGGACCGGTGGCTGAGTCTGGTTAAAGGCGCCCCACTTGAAATGGGGCAATGCTCCCCGAGCATTCCAGGGTTCAAATCCCTGCCTGTCCGGCGTACCCTTCTGGCTAAAAACTGACCCCCACTGCGCCTGTAGCCGATTCATTCTAATTGATTTCATAGGTCTAAGTACGCGCAAGCGGTAGCCCCTCTGCCCCACTAGGCCCGACGGGCCGAAGAGGATCCTAGCCATCCATGTCGTTAAGACCCCCAACTCCAATAGAGTAAGGCTACCAGCCTTTCGTTTTTCTACTCTCTAAACCTTAAATGGAGGAGTCAAAACTTGAATGGCCATTTGTCCAGGATTTGAAAATTTGATTCAAAAATCAAGTAGAAATAGAGTTTGTTATTTGATTTTCATATTGGATATTTTGTTTTTAGGGGCTCCCCCGAGTCGGACCCCCCCTTTAAAGTGCTATCCGCAACTGGGAAATTGAAACCATATGTGCTTGTCCTGGGCAATAAAGACGTTCAAAGCCCTCTCCGGTGAAGAGTTGTGTTCTTATTGGAGGTTACCTAGTTTAGTATGAAATATGATTCTTTTATTCTACACTATGATTTGTAGTGGCTTTCGTTGGCTTAAATGGCTTGATAGAAGTAAGATTGGCCCCCTGGTTGAGCGCATAATAGCGAACCCAGGTGCCTACTCTTCTGCTTACAAGCTACGTATCCTTAATCATTGTATGCCTTCTTACGTTGCTAAACACCTTGCGCCTCTTATTGGGATTCATGACTTTAAGCGCCCTGGTCAACACTATTCTACTTCAGCGGCTGCTCCTAGCAGTTTGCCCGGTGATTCTCCTTGCTCTTCTTCGGGGTCCTCTTGCTGTGGGGGGTCTTGCCTTGCCACCCCTTAAAATGGGGGGGATTCCTCTACTTTCTCTTCTCATGGCTCTCCCACAGAGCTGCTGCTTTCGATACTTCTACCTTGGCTACCTCAGCTTCGCCTTCTACTGAGCTTTCATCTACCACTGCTGGTTCACTATGCTCTCCCTCTTCTAAGGAGGCGGAATCTAACTCTCCTCCTGACTCCACTTCTGGGGGTTCCTCACCATCTGATTTCTCGAATAGAGGCAAAGAGCAAGGTAAACCAACTCGAAAAGTGCCGGGCCGTACCCTTATCAGGCCCGGCACCGGCCTTACCAAAGCCCAAAAAGCTCTGATTGTCGTCCCGCCTCAATTACAACAGGTCATTACAGGTATGATTCTAGGCGATGGTCATTTGCAATTACGCGGCTCTCTTGCAAGATTTACAATAGGCTTAAAGGACAAGGAGTTTGCCTATCATCTGTGGGATCTCTTCAATTCAATAGGGATCGTGGGAGCAGAGCCTTACTGTTCAACTAGCGTTATTAAACCTAGCGGGAACCTTAGTGTAACTTATCACTTCGTTACCTTTACACTACCTTACTTTACTCATTTATACCACAACTGGTATAGACTAGACAATGGGAAAAAGGTTAAAGCTCTTCCTTCCAACATAGATGAACTGTTGACCCCTGTGGCTCTTGCTTATTGGATCAGTTCAGACGGGTCTTACAATAAGACTCAAGGAGCAGTAATAATTCATACTGAATCCTTCTCTCCTGATGAGGTTGAGATCCTCCGTTCTATCTTATCGGACAAGTTCAATATAGATTCTACACGTAATTTACACTATCGAGCTACTGATCAGTAGTAATTCGGATCCCAAAACGGGAAGTTCCTAAATTACAGCGCCTTGTGAAAGCCATTATCCCCCCAATGATGAGTTACCGAGTTGGGCTATAGAGCCTTATCTTACTTTTTCTCATTAATTCTTAAGTTCCTTTAAAAAATTCCCCCTACCGGGCAACCTTTCCTTTGGGGGTTTCATCCTTTTCTACTGGTCACTCTGAACCCTAGGAGTCAACTTTCTTGTTCTGAAGGGTGTGCCTCCCCTTCTGCATGTTCTCAGGGTGATTCTGAACCTTGTGGCTCTTGCTCGGCTACTACTACTGCTCACTCTCAGGAGTTATCTTCATCTTCTTCGGGGGGTAGCTCTTCTTGTTACTCACCCAATTCTGAGTCCTCCTTAGGGACTTTACGTCTTCGGATTTACCTCCAACCCACTCCAATGTGAAACCTAGTAAACGTTATCAAAAACTGCCGGGCCGTACCCTTATCAGGCTCCTGCGGTCGTCCAACCCGTTGGGTCAGACCGCAGCCGGCACCGGGCTTAGCGAAGCCGAAAAAGCTGCAATAGTCTTCACTGATAAGATTAAAGAACTCATCACTGGTGTAATATTAGGTGACGGGTATATAAGAATGGTCGGGACCGAAGCACGTTTAGAAGTCCAGCAAAAGGATAAAGAATTCGTCTTACTGCTCTGGGAAGTGTTTGACTCTATAGGTCTTGTCGGTGCGAAACCTAAAGAACTCTCTTCTTTCCTAAAGGAAACGGGTAAAACCTACTACGCTTCAAAATTCGTAACCTTTACTCACCCCTACTTCACTGATCTTTACAACAATTGGTACACTAAAGTTGAGGGGAAAAATGTGAAGGTTATTCCTAACGACTGCGGCCTGACCCAAAGGGTTGGACGGCCGCAATAGCTGAACGGATAACTCCTATTGCATTGGCCTTTTGGGTTAGTGGGGACGGGTATTTTCATAAGAGCGGTGGTCAAGTACGTATAGCGACTCATGGCTTTACCAAGCTAGAGGTTGAACAATTAGCTGCACTCCTATTGGAGCAATTTGATCTGAACTCCAGAATCCATATTCAAAGAAACCAGAAAGGAATAGAACAATACTTCATTTATATTCCCAAACGCGAACTACCTAAGCTGCAACACCTTGTGAAACCTTTCATTCCTCCTATGATGGCCTACAGAGTGGGCCTTTAATTCGTTTTTGGGGTAAAGGGCTGGTCTCGCGGCGGCGTACCTATGGCCGCCGCCGGGCCGTAAGGCCGGTGCCGGCTGCGGTCTGACCCAACAATTGGGTTGGACGACCCCTGCGGTCTGACCCAACGGGTTGGACGACCGCAGGAGGTGCCGGGCCTGATAAGGGTACGGCCCGGCAGCAGGAGCCTGATAAGGGTACGGCCCGGCAGCTTTCTCGAGAGAGTGATAGTAAGCCTTTACTAACCGGAGCTAGAGAGAGCCGCACCCCACCAACGGCATAAATTACTGAATCTTTATAGATTTACGAGAGTAGAAATCGAAGGGCGGGGTGGCCTGCCAGGGTTTGATTTATTTATACCTCTCTGGAAGAGAGGTCTATTTATAGATTAAACTAAACCCAACCATATTCTACGGTAAGACCTAAAGGGGGTTTAATTCATTTATATACACGAACCCATGCATTACGCTCGCGTTAGCCCTACAATTGTTTTGTCAAATTTGTTGTCCAAAGGACCAAGGCGTAACTCCCAGAGGAAACCAACATGGACGGGTAAACCTTGCCGGTCGAAATGTCCTATTTAGCCTAGCCCAACAAAGGGGGCCCGAACGGAAAAGGAGGGAGTTGAACCCTCAAGGACAAGATAGTCCCATAACTTAGCAGGTTATTGCCTTAACCCATTCGGCCACTTTTCCTTGAAACCGCTGCTGAACGCTTGGGTTGCTTTGAGGGACCCCGTTTTTGGGCTATCTTTCCTATTTTCTTAACACTGTTCTTTCTTTAGGTGGGCATTATTACCGGGCAGGTCAAGGCAACAATTAGAACAATTCCTTAATTTGTTCTTTAAGAAGGGGGGGGGGGAATTTTGAAAGGCTCCTGTTGAACAGGATTAAGAAGAAGAGGGAAGGCCAACACGATAGCGCATTGAAGGGGGCATATGAACAGAAACAAGGGCCTTAACTTTAGAAACTTCGCGTTTAGGAATTCTTATAATTGATTGCTCTATACCTTTGGAATTCCGTTGAATATTAATTGTCGAGGAAATATGAAAGTGAAGAATAGTTATTCAAAGTTCGACCTCAGCTTTAGTGAAAGAATTTGTGTAAATATGAATGCAGTTATCTCGTTTATGGTAAGATCCATCGCCGGTGAGCCAGTAAGCAAAGGCTCTAGGAGTTAATAGTTCTGATATATTAGCAGGAAGGCCCTTCACGTTTTTCCCTTCCACTTTCGAATACCATTCCAGGTGAAGCTCACTAAAGTAGGGATGAGTCAAGGTAGCGAATTGATAATTAATATCAGTTTTACCGGTTCGTTTATCAAAGTTAGAGTATTCACGGGGACTACTCCTACAATACCTATAGAATCAAAGAGGGCCCATAAATGGTCCACAAATTCCTTGTCTTTCTGCTTAATTTGCAACCGGGCATCATTCCCGTGAATTTGTAATGAGCAATCACCGAGTGCATTCCTGTAATTAGTTCTTGCATTTGAGCAGGAAAGACAATAGCAGCTTTTTCTTATTTTGTTCGGCGGTTTAAAATAATCTTGTAGGAAAGGCTCCCGGCTTCCCCGGGATGGAACGGTTGCGCTGGCCGCTTAGCTTAATAGGAAAAGCATGATACTTCTAATATCATTGATTCAGGTTCGACTCCTGAAGCGGCTTGGGGGGTTGATTATAAGGGCCCGGTTCCAATGAGGCCATTAAACTATAGTTAAAATGAATAAGCTCCGGGTAGGTTTCCTTTTTTGAAACTCGCTTCGCGGTTGAGTTCTCTTCCTTAACTCTGTCAGGGTTGTGGGAGCCCTAAGGAATCCATTTATAATTGAAAGTCTTATTTGGACTATTATCCTTTAAAATACAATGAACTTCGGATAATTCAAGTTAATCAAGGAAGGATTACACTCCAACAAATATACAATAAAAAGGGAGAACCTTACCTGCGGCAGTCACTGCTGATTAGAAGAATTATTTTACAAAAAGGTTAAGATGCATCACCGAGGCAGCTGGACATCTACGGCAACTCCTGAGGGTAAGCTATTACTTAAAGGTCTGATGTTTGGTTAGTATCATAATACAGGGGCGTGTCGAAAGCGTCTCCCCCTATTCGCACGGGTAACATTGGTACGCCTTAGTTGAGACTGGCTTAATACTTAGATAGGAGCGACCTTAGGGCAAAATATCTATGTTATAGTGATATTATAGGTATTTTAGTGGCGAATGGTGTGTGTGTAAGGGTCCCTCCAAATTTGCTTGAATTTGATTGCATGCAATCAGCCTATATTTACTAATCAATTTGTCAACCAATTCAATTGGAATTCTCCAGTCAACTGGAGAATTCAAAACAAATAATTAAGTCTAGACAGTTTCAGTATAGTAAATAATTTACTTAGTGTTCGCTGTGGGGCAAATTTAGTTACATATAGCAAATTTATCCCTAAATCAATATCTAATAACTACCGGGGTTTAGGTGTAGCTCTTCAATGGAATCAGTGGCTGCTGGACTACAAGGAAGGAAAGAATGGTCTTTATGTCCAAGTTGACTGCATCTTTTGTTCAGCGAATAGGTTAGCATCCGAATTGGGAGAGCCTTATCCTTATAGAAGTAAGAATAACTCAAGATCATACCTATAAGAACTGATTGAATCTCGGTTATTCTTAGCTTGTTGGTCCGCAACAATAGCGGTTTTGCTCTTTTGCTACTCCCCCCTTGTTAAAGGGAACGATATTAGGAAACACTAATAATCAATAATAAGTCAAGGATACAGCTGAGAATGAGTAGAGTATAAAGACCCCCTGCCTTTTCCAGTGAAAAATGATATCATTTTGTTTTTTGGTAATATATTCAAAATTGGATATCGCCTACACCACATTACATTAAGTCACTCAGAATGAGTGAGAGGAAATAAGATAGATTGAAATCAAGGGAGTTATATTGACACATAAAGATTATTACATAGTTAAACAGTCAGGAGTTACATTCATACATAATTAGATAAAGGCAGAGGTAAACTTCATGAGATACATAGTTTAAGTCAGAATGAGTGAGAGATAAGGTCTCTAAGGTGCAGCATAGAGTGAAAGATCACATGACTTCATTTATCTCATTAAAGAGTTCTCCATGAGAGCTGCCCTCCCCGTGCCGATATTACTATCCGCAACGATATACGCTGAACAGCTAGAATTTGACAACCCTTCGGTCCTGGGCACTTCTTTAATAGAAGAGGCCTAGTACTAGGCCTGACTCTAAACTGCCTACTCGCCGGTGAAGACTGGTATTTTTCTTTGAAGATCTGAAAGTATGACAAATTGTTTTCAATAATTCTAACTATGCCTACTGCTTTTACTATACCCTGGGGGAATTGGGCCGAGAGGAAATGTTGGGGTCCAATTGCTAATGTTCCTTCTAATGGTGTTCTGTATCGCTACTACTTTAACGGGTTCTGGTGGGAAATCAGAGTTTTTCTTCCTCACGACCATTACCTCTAACTTTTTGACTCCTGTTGAGTATCCAGCCTCCTTTTCCTATGTTCGACTCCCTCTTCTTGCCGTTCTCGTTGTACTGGAGCTTTATCTTCTTATAGTTCGATTGTTCATTAGCCTACTCTACGAGGCTTATACTAGTTCCTTTTCATTTCCTTACGACCTTCTTTACTACCGACTCTCTTTTAGGGGTCCTCTTAGTTTCTACTCTATTTGTTACTTTAGCTTACTGCAAGTTCGCTGTTATTCTACTAAGCCATCTACCGATTCTTCTGGTCAAAACTCTGAGGACCCCGAAGTTAACAGGAAGCCAAAGAAACGGCTAACGAGGGCAGAGAAAGCGGGGTTCTCAGTTCCTGAAGATGTTCAAGAAAACAATTATAGGAATGATTCTCAGCGATGGCTCGCTCGAACAAATGGGTAAACATGCTCGATTGAGAATAGAACAAAAAGACCGTGAGTTTGCCCTTCACCTTTGGATACTCTTTGATTCATTAGCCTAGTTGGTGCTAAACTCAGAGAGAGCTCTCATTTGGATAAGAGAAGTGGTAAAACCACTTTTTGCTTATGCAATCGCAACCTTTACACTTCCCTATTTCACTGAGCTTCGTAAGGAGTGCCGTAGATGTCCAGCTGCCTCGGTGATGCATCTTAACCTTTTTGTAAAATAATTCTTCTAATCAGCAGTG
>CAUDNR010000913.1:34337-47043 GCA_958430865.1 Entrophospora sp. SA101
ATTTTCAATGTTTTTTTCTTTTATAGCAAATATAATTTAGTAGATACATTTGTGATTTGTTGAATATTTAAATATTTACAAATACAAGTATTTGAAATATTTTAAATAAAGTATTTGAAATATCTGAAATAATTAATAATTACAAGCATCCAAAATAATCACAAGCATCCATAATAATTACGAGTATCCATAATAATTACAAGTATCCATAATAATTACAAGTATCCAAAATAATATTCGAAATTCGAAATTTTGGATTTATGAATATTCGAATATGGAGTTATAATTATGGTTAGGAACCCTACATCTAACCTTTTCTGTTCATCTCCCTCCTCCCATTCCTTCAAATTCCTTTTTGCTTCTTTGTACTCTTTAAATGTAATATTTTTATCATTTTCAATTCCTTCCATAGTTGTCATTTTGTAAAAATTGAAAATTATTTATTTAAAAAAAAAATTTAGATTGTTACAATTATTTGTTTCTTATATGGCATGCCGAAGGTTAAGTATCAAGCAAATGTCACAATTAGTAAAGCAAATGTCATAATTAATTGAAACAAATGTTATAATTAATTGAAACAAGCACTATAATTAATTAATTGAAGCAAATGTTATAATGTTATAATCAATTGAGACATGTCACAATTATTTGAAATATCTTCATCTCAAAAAAAAAATTTATTCATGATTCGCATTTTTTTATTGTTCATAAACAAAAAAAAAAAACAAAGCAAAATCTGAATGAATCTATAAATATTAGAAGATTGGTTTTTGGAGAATGCTTACACATAGAATATGACAATAATGCAAGGTCATGTATGTGTCAAAATCACAATTGGAATTAAATGGATATTACTGACAAAAATTGTTTCACTTTTAAACATTCATATGCTTTTCACAAAAATATACAAAAAAATAATGAATTTTCACTTCAATCAGATGGTCTTGTAAATGAATTAGGAAATAATTTCCTTATTTGTATTTCTTAAGTCAATATTGACAAGACTTTTTGTAATAATAATAAGCTGGACACAGACATGATTTTTCATTATTATTATAAAAACCGAACACTGGCTTGATGTTAAAATTCAATAAAGTGAAGCCATATTGTGTAACATTAGTATTGATTCCCTTTTATTTCTTAAAATAATAAAATGAACTTAAAACAATTTCTTGATGGTTATTCATTACCTTTAATTTTGGATGGTGGTATGGCCACGCAATTAGAAAAGATTTATAATAAAGATTTATATAAAACAAATTTATGGTCATCAATATATTTATATCAAGATCCAGATTCTATCAAAAAGTCACATTTAGATTATTTAAAAGCTGGTGCTGATATTATTAGCACTTGTAGGTTTGTATAACCATAATAATAAATTTTTGATAAAGTTTATTTATTTAAAGTAGTGTTTTGAGATGATTAATAAATTAACAAACAATCGTTTTTATGTATATAATCTACATGTATAGTTATCAGGCTTTTTTAGACGGCTTCATAAAACAAGGTTTCACAGAACAACAATCAGTTGGTATAATCCAAAAATCAGTAGATATAGCAGTCAATGCAAGAGACATATTTTGGAAAGAATACCAAAATCAAATAATAAGTAATAGCAAAAATCCTCATACAAATAACAAGAACAAAAGTAGAATCAAACCTTTAATAGCATTATCAATGGGACCATATGGTGCAATATTGTGTGATGGGTCAGAATATAAAGGAGATTATGTGGATCAAACAGCAACTAGAGAACAAATAGAATCATTCCATAAGAATCAATTAAATTTATTTAAAGACAAATTTAATAAAATAGATTTGATTGCTTTTGAAACTATTCCATCATTGGTGGAAGCAAAAATTATATGTGAAGTTATTATGAAAGAACATATTGATATGATGTGTTGGATAAGTTTTTCTTGTAGAAATGAAGAGCAAATTTGTCACGGAGAAAGCTTTTTAGAAAGTTTTATGGAAATTTGTAAATATGATTTTGTGATTGGAGTTGGAGTCAATTGTACCAACCCAAAATTTATAAATTCACTTATTGATAACTTAAGAAACAAAGCAAAAAAAAATTCATTAGAATATGAAAAAAAATGGATAGTGTGTTATCCAGATGGAGGAAACAGTTGGGATGAGGGAAAGCATAAATGGAGCGAAAACACTGGTTTGAAAATAAAGGAATTTGTTAATTTAGCAAAAAGTTGGATTGAAAAATGTGAAAATAGAATTATTCTTGGTGGATGTTGTAACACTACTCCCGAGCATATATCAAGTATGCGAAAAGTCATCTTTGAAGATTATATTTGATTAATTCAGTTTAAAGTAGTTATTCTGCTGTATTAAAATAAATCATGTTTTAGGACAATTTTCATGTTTTGTTGTAAAGCATCAAAATGATTAATAATAAGTTACAGCCAAGTAATATTAAAATATTATTATTACAAGATATTATTCTTTATACAGTGCAGGATACCTAATCCCGCAACTTACTGCGCCACGACGACGAATTTTGGGAAAAAATTTCCAATCAAAAATCAATAAAAATTGTTTTGTCATGTGATATTTCCAGTCAATCCATAAATAGTAAAATCGGCAATAAGAATAAACATTGGGTTAACTAAAAATTCAAAAACTTTTATTTTGTTTCGATTTGTTCATTTATATATATATATAAATCGCGTGTAACGCGACAGTTTTGGGCTTAACATAGTAAATTTGTGCAACTTTGAGGCTTGATCTCTCCATGGTAATGTGACATATCAACAAAATGAAATCGTAGCTTTGTGGAGAAAGGTCTTAGCTTCAAAATCATGTTTTGTTTTTTTGGTGTTACATTTTCATTTCTGGTATACTAAAGGATATACAAGACCAATAAAAAGTTGTGGGACTAAGTGTCCTGCACTATAGTTAAATAAATGACCTAAATGGGTCAAGTGGGTTTATCTTTTTTCCTTTTTAGTGAATTTTCTCACTTATCTTTTTTGTAATTTGTTGTTTGTATGTTGATAATGTGGGAAATGGCTTATTTATTGGCTGAATATAATTCTTGTTTTAGCTGTTGAATTACTTGGGCTTGTTAATTTATTTCATTGTCCTTCCTTACCTGATAAGGCCAAAAGGATACTATGACTAACTGTTTCCAATTGTTCCGATTTTTCAGCTAATTGTCTTTCTCTTCATTCTCAAGCTAATTCCAAGGCATCTAAATGTCATTCAACTTTTTTTTTCCTCAACTCTAGTCTCTAAATGTTCAATAAGTTCTTTTTTAACTTTTCAACTTTATCTTTGAAGTTCACTTCTACTTATTACTAACTAAGAATAGTGCATTTGATGTCATTTTTTTTTTACTAGCTTTAATTCCCTGATTTTTTTTATTCTGTTTATGAAAGAAAAAATTCATTTACATGTTTGCAGTATAATTAATATCAAGAAAGTGTTGGAAGAAGGTTTTGTTTTCAATTAAGTTAATAATTGCTTTATGATATAGAATTTTGTGTGTATTATTTATTTTATTTATTTTCATATTCATTGTTTGATCTTTTTCCTTTTTTTCAATTTGTCCAATGAATATTAAATGAAATATTTGTCTATTATTGAAGCAAAAAAATAATAGAGCCCAAGCTTGCACACAAGACAATGCTTTCTAATCATTAATCATTGTCAACAATAATTTGGTATTATATTGGATTTCAGTATGCTATTTTGTTATTTCTAAAACAAAAATTCTCTTTTTACTTTGCAAGAAAAATGGTCTTTTTTTATTTAAATAGGTTAATTCTTATTAGTTAATATTAACATAGTAATAGGTTGATTTACATTAGAAAGTTTTTTAAATAATATTGTTTGAAATTATTACATCAAGTTTCTAATTCAAATAACCTTATTATTTGACTTTTCACCATATACCATTTGCTTGATATACTATTATTTGTTCTTCTTTGCAATACATTTAGACGGAGATAATCTCATATTATTTTTTTTGATAGAACATATTTCAATAATATCGCAATTTCTTCTCTTGTCCATTTGGATCTCTCACCAAGAATTATACTTTCATTGACAGAAGAAATAGATCTTTCCAGAATAATTGTTTGCATGTCATCAATATTAATGCCATCAGCAATTATGTAACTTAGTTGACAATTTTCTTCTCCTGTTTTACAAACACCAAAAATATTTACAGCAAATAGTGTTTTAAAATAAATTGATCCAACTCGTTGAGGTGAATATAGGATGCCAACATTCTGAATTTCATCACCAGCATCATTAGTTTGAATATAATTAATGTTAACGTCACCAGTTTCACCACAATTTCATGACCAATATTATTTTCTTCACTTGTTAATATAGTTCTAGTTTGTCTTCTTCTGTTTTGTTTATGTCTGTGACCCCTTATATAAGTCCTTTCTTCATAAATAGTAGGAGCAATTATCTCTTGATCCAAGTCATTATTACTGTTATTGTTATTTATCATTGTTGATGATTGTTGTTGTGATTATTGATGTTGTGCTGATGTGGTGGCAACATTATCATTAGAATTATCATTTTTACTATAATCCAGGGTTGGCAAATTGACTGGTCCATTGAGAACTGATGAACTTTGGACTGATCCATTGCCATTAATAAAATACTAAATATGATTAAAGTGTTATGCTAATGGACCCAATAGATCACCAATAGACCGCATATTTGCCAACCCTGCTATAATCATTATAATTGTTATTGTCATCATAACTAGGAGTGCTCCAAGGACTATCTTCTCTTAAAACATCATTTTCCTTGAGCATATTTTTAAAAAAATTAGATTTTTGTGATAATACTAACAATAAAGCAATAGATAATAATGAAGATACCTCTTCCCCCAACATATATATAATTGGTGAAGCAATAAAAATAGATTAATTGGTTTTAAACGTTCATGAATATTTGTCTTTTGTATAATTTTCGCTAGTTCTATAATGCAAGTCACTTAGTCCCACAACTTTCTATGCCACACCACCAATTTTGAGAAAAAATTTCCAATCAAAAATGCAATAAAATTTTACAGTCACATGATTTTTAAAAATGTCAAGTGCTAAATAAATACAGTGCGGATCATCTATACTCAAAAGTTAAAATTTTTGAAATATTATGTGATCCACACATTGGATTTTTAAAAACTCGCCACCATTCAATTCGGCTTTAAAAAGGGAGTCTATTAATCTAAAAAAAAAATTTGTCTCAAATTTTCTTTTTCATAGATTTTTTAAATTTGAAAGTTATGCTCAGAAGTGCAACAATAATTTTCGTGTTACAATATTTTGAATCTCACGACCAAATTTGGTAATGATTTTCTTTTAATGTAATATGTTCGTTAAACTTTTTTGTTGTAAAGAACTTTTATTTATTAATAAAAAAAAGGAAATAAATAAGTCAAATAAATCAAATGTATGTTGTAGAAAATATTCTATGAAAAAAAAGTTGTTACACGAAATTTACTTAGTCTCAATTTCTTAAATGTATAACAAAATTCGGAATTTTCAAAATGCTAAGGCTCTGCCAATTTTCAGTTTAAGAAAAAACCAGCCGATAGGTTTTGAAGCTTGAGTCATGAACAATAAAACTTATCGGTTAAATTTTTTAAAATGATGTAATTTTTTTGTTTTAGTATTTTGAAGTTGACCAATTGTTACTATAAGCAATTAATGATTAAAAATGAAACTAATAATGAAAGACTGAAACAAGATTCATGTTTCTTTTAATAAATAGCAATCTTTCCAGTGGGCTTGAATTTAAACTGGACCTAAATTATTTGTTTTACCCGAATTAATTTTTTTGAATTATTTGCTTTATTCAAATTAATATTAATATTAATATTAATTTCCTTATTCGAATTAATTTCCTTATTCGAATTAATTTTTTTATTCGAATTAATTTCCTTATTTGAATCAATTTCCTTATTTGAATCAATTTTCTTATTTGAATCAATTTCTTATTCGAATTAATTTTTTTATTCCTTATTTGAATCAATTTTCTTATTCGAATTATTCATTTTATTTGAATTAAAATTTATTCGAATAAACCTTCAATGTAATTCGAATACTCAAATTCATAATGAATAAAGTGAATAATTCGAATAAACCTTATTCAAATAGAAACCCTATTTTCAAGTGAGGACCCAAGGTTCATTCATTATCACTAAGTTGGTTAAATGTCCAATAAAAAATTTTTATTAGTTATTCACATTTTTGTCTCCCCACACTAGTAATAATTTATCAAGCTAACATACTCAATGTATATAAAATAATTAAACATAACTAATGAAAACATACGAAAAATATATAAAATATAACACTGTATTTATTGTTATTTTTTTTTTTATCAATTATTTGAAAAACTTCCAATTTATCAAATCTACTGCCATGTGTTATATTGATGTTACTATAACTTGGGGCATGCTGCAACAAAACCCAACAAAGTGAACATTGGTGTTACCAATGATTTCAGGATCAATAGTGTTTGTTTATCATCACCACTATAATGTGACCATGATATTTTTTTCACTTCTTATATAGATAGGGTTAGTTACCTTTGCATAAAAATAGTTAATACGAAGCTAATTTACATTAGGTCTACCATGGAACCCAAGAATTATAATACAATCAGAAGCATGTTGAAGAAAGAGCAAGGGAAAAAAATTGCTCCTTATATTTTCAAAATAAATAATACTCAGACACTTGTGAAATTTATCAAGGGGAAAGAAAAATAGAAAAAGAAAGCATCATGATGATGCGTTATTACCTAATAAAAAACAAAATCTTTAAAAGGAAAATAACTACCATTTTCTTTGATAGTTGAAATGAATTTCAATTTATACAGAATTTCTTTAAACTACTTTCTTATTTTCAATCAAGATCATCTCTTTGTTTCTTTAACTTCAATTTGAGCAACTTGTTGGTTCTGTTGTTTCATTAATCATTCAACCTCACTTTCAAGTCTTTTAATTTTATCTAATAATTCTTGCCTTTGCTTATTATGTCAATCCTTTGAAACATCTAAGGCTTCCAAATGAGTACTGATTTCTTCCTTAGTACTAGATAGTTGCTGTTTTAAGTCTTTATTCTGCCATTCCAATCTGCCAACATAACTCTGTACAATTATTTCTGTTATGGTTGGGGTTTTGACTGGTTGATCTTTCCTTAAATCTCAGAATCAATCTATCCTGTTTCTCATAATTCTACTGCAATCATTACAATGTGGCAAAGTATTATCATCAAGAGCTTTTTGCACTCAACACAAATATAAGCAATGTCATTGTAATCATTATTGTTTGTATTGTAAGATACTATTTTGTAAGTAGCATTTAAACTCCTTTCTCTTTCAAAAAGACAGAAATTACAATGCCATTTATCTCCTCTCCTCAGCTCATTAATTTGGTATTCTAATTTCATGCTATTTATTCTTTTGGTTTCAAATTTTTTCTCAAGTTATTTCTTTTACTTGGCTAACTTTGTTTTTTACTTTGTTAGTTAAGAGTTTAAATTTGTTTTCTTCCTTTGGTAAACTGGTAGTTCTTGAAGCTGCTTGTCTGCCAAATATTTCTGTCATGCTACAATTTTTTCCAACAACTCTATTCGCCTAGAAGCTTTTTCTAAGTTGTCATCTTTTTCTTTGTTTTGCCTTATTCTCCACTGCCTAGCCAATTCAAGAGCATCTAAATGACATTCAGATGTTTCCTCCTCTAATTCTAATGCTTCTTCTAATTCTTTAATCTGTTCCTCCTTTTCTTTTAACTTTTCTTCATATTCCTGCTTTTCTTCAAATTTTGGGAATTTAAATCACTGATTTTTGACCAACTTCCTGCATATTCTGAAGCTAAGTCATTTGAATAATCAATAAACCTTTCTAACATCTCTTCAATGGTAATGTTATTAAATCAAATTCTTTTACAGTTTTAGCTCATTCTCTGGTTTCATTAGGATCTACTTCCATTCTCAACTTACCTTCATCCATTCATTTCTTATTTAACTTCTTGAAATGAGTTGCAGGTTCTCATTGCTTTGATGTTTACATGGCATTACAATTCATCAGCAGAGTTGCAACAGCTTGATCACAGTGCCATCCTTACCCTTAGAGGTGGGATCGTTGCAGGTAACTTTTTGGCTAGCATGCCAGCGGCCTTCTCTGGTCTGATGCTGTAAGGGAAGATTAGTGAAAATATCCTTGATGATGATGCAGTTTTGTAAACTCCAGAACCACGCCCTCCTGAAAATTTAACAACATCATTGTATCATCAGGGCACACAAGTCAGATTAGCCTTTTGTACATGAGGAACATGTGAGAATGACTGTAAAGTGTTCAAGGTAGTATGTGTGCTTCAACACTTGTAAATTTTCAATAATCAAATGTTGCTTATCAAATTGTTTCTTTTTCAACATTCAATGCTGCCTTGACATCTTGTAATTATAATAATATAATATTAGTATTATTATTATGATTACGCAAAGCAAAATATTATCAATGAAAATCTTGTTCCGTGTTTTGATTTCCAATTAAAATATTTATAAGCTAAAATAAAAATATCAATACAAATAAAAAAAAGTACCTCTGGTTAGTTATAAACACATTTCTTTAAGAGACCCAAACCAAACCAAACAATAACACTCACGTTTTGTCACCTTGGACACTGTCAAAAAATAAATTGTTTTTCCAAAAAAAAAAAAAAATCAATTCGTGTCTGTCCTCCCAAAAAAAACCAATAGGATAAATAATTAATGTATACGTGTTGATCAAATCACAAACTTCTTTTTTTTTTGTAAAAATGTCTAGAAATAAAAGAAGTAAAGAATTCGTTGTTAATGTTGCTGGGTAAGTGTTTTAAGGATGGTGGTGGTTATCACCTGCCACTCACCATTATTCTAGTTTCTTTCTTAAAAATGCCTAGAAACAACAAAAAAAACATCAAGAAACAAAATCAACAAAATAACAAAGGGGAGGCGCTTAGTGGGTAAGTGTTTTAAGAATGGTAGTGGTGGTTATTGCCACCACTCATCACTCTAGTTCTAACTTATAATAACAAAAAATTTCTGTTTTAAACATCTTGGCTATTCCTCCTCACCTTCATCTCTAGTATTATTTCAAGTGGATTATTTTATTTTTAATTTAGTTATTTGCTTATAAAATTTATGACTAATGCCCATTTTCATAATGAAATAAAGATTCTTAGAGAGATCAATGCTGTAACCAAAAAACAAAGAAATAGTAGAAAAGAAAATATACCAGAAATTATTCAGCAGGAATTTGATGCCATCGATCAAACCATTTTGGATTTAGCAAGGAAACTTTTCATGGTGTTGATACTTACTCCTGTCATCAAATTTGGAAATATTGATTAAGTCTTCAAAGAAATAGAAATATTCACAGTAAATATGCGATCTTTTTGTTTGTTTGTATCTATTTTATGGTCAAATTTATGAATTATAATCACTTTTATCAGTTTATACAATCGTAGAATACTATATTTGGATGTAATGGAATTAGAATGGATCCACACCTCTGTCATTGATCATGAAGCTTTTAGTCTTCCAAGACTTAATGAAATGCCTCCACAAATAACTAAATTGTTAGAGACTTTGGAAAATTTAGTAACTATTGATTTTTGAATTATATGAATTAGGAAATTGGTTATAAATATATAATTAATTCATCAATATGATTATAGGGAAGTTTTCAATCTTGGTTTAATTTTGGTAATCACATTAGATGCAATTATTATACTCAAATCATTGACAATTTATGGCCAAGTCGAACAATGGAAGAAGATAAAATTGTTAATTATATGTTTGATACAATCCTCCATTAGTGAGCATAGAAGGGTTTTCATTTACTATTAAGTGATTTATCTATTAGGTTTATATAGCTGTGATCCATCCCATATTTACATGAACTAAATTTATTTTACAGTTGTGATCTTTTTGAATCGAAGTTGGAAGAAAATCTTGAAAGTGATGCTGGAGTAAACCACCTGGTGCCTTTAACCAAAATTATATGCAATTATTTAAAAATTACTTTGTAAATGTTCTTTATTTTTGTTTATTTTATTATTATACACAAACATTTAACACTTATTGTACATTAGTGGGGAATATAACAGTGTTGCTGTTAAATTGTGATGTGATCTTGGATGTCCACTTCAGAAAGGAGGAAAAAATTCAAAATGGACCTTGTAGGAATCTACCCGGACCCAGACAACACACGATGTGATATTTTAGCATTTTGTTAGTTTGTTTTATTTGTAGAGATTAAATGTAACCCCGTGTGTTGTTGGTAAAGTGTCTTGTCAGTAAAGTGGGTGTTGGTAAAGTGTCCCAGACCCGAATCTACCAAGGTTATAAATTTTTATATCATGAAAATTCTTTTGATCATAAAGACATGACTAAAAAATCATGAGGAGACTTACTTAAAATTGCCACATATGCATGAGATGGATCATTTTTAATATGGCAGGATGCACATAAAGAGGTTCATACATCCTTTGATCAAATTTTGCAATATCTTGTTGAAATAAGAACGTGGGGTATCCATCTATTAGGACAAATTGAAGGACATCAAGGTCTTCATATTGAAGTTTTTGGGATGAGGCAAGCAAAGCATGGTTTATTTTTATTTTCAAATTTAGATTCATTTCTGTTGCCAAATACAAAATCATCAGTAGGTTTTCAATGTATGGCAAAGCCAATAGAAACTATGATTCGTCTTGCAGTAAGTTACATATCTCTTTAGCATTGTTATCTTTTATTACATAAGGAATTAATATAATCTCTTTCATTTATTAGAGTGGGATCAAATAATCTACCAAATGACTTCAAGAATTATGACAAGTTATATCAAAGATTTGCTGTGGAGAACCTGTAGGGGTTTCTGAAAGGCATGAATATATTCAACCAAGTAGACTTAGGTCTCCTACAAGAAAGTACGAAAAACTTGATTAAAAAGTCTGCCTTTTTTATATTAGTAGATGATTATTCATCATTATTTTTATATTAAGGATCAAAAAAATTATTGCATAAATAAAAATTTAAATCTCAACTAAGAGTAGTTTACTATTATTATCATGTAATGTTTATAATGTTACACAAATAAAATTATTATCATCCACTTCAAAAAAAAAATCTCCGTTTTTTGTATAGCAAGCGATTTACAACCATAATAAAATTTTAGAGCTAGACTGGGACTTTAACAACAGTTAAAAGAAAAGTCTAGCTTAAATATTGTTATTCTACGCCAGGTCAGAAGTGTTTCTTTTCTTCACACTTATTTTAAGATTATCACTTGACTAGTATGTAGACTAAAGCAAATTCAGCAGCAACAGTTGTGCCAAATTGTTCCCTACAAAGTTGCTTCTAACCACTTGGAAGGTTGCATTAGAAAAATTTTGCTTTTAATTATAAGGGGCTGATTTATAGTTAATTCTAATTCTATAAACATTAAATTTAGATAATATATCTGATATTCATTTAACAATAATTAGGAATTAATTCCAGGATGTCCTGTGTCTGATGTAATGGAAAAGTAAAAGGACATTACTCAACATCTTGAAAATATTGTCCAAAAACCTGAAATCATGGAACATCTTTTAAATTCAAGACTCATTTAGCTAATGAATGTCCTGCATGTCATTATTATTATTCTATTTCTCATTTTTATTTGGATGAAATTAACAATCAACAAAGCAATGAATGTAATAAACAAAAACAGAATGCCAAGCTCTTTTGTCAAACTTTTATGAAAGTGCTATTCTAACTGACTAAAGAAAAAATTCAAATTATTTTGACCATTTCATCACATTTTGTCACGTGTGCCCCATTTGACAAAATATTTTTTACACTCCAAAATATTTCGTCACCCAACCTTGGTGAGGACTCAAACAAAGTTATTTTCTACTCCCCACTTTTCAAGTGAAAACCAGAAGTTCATTTACTATCATTAAATTGGTTAAATGTCCAATAAAAATTTTTTATTAGTTATTTCACATTTTTGTCTCCCCACACTAGTAATAATTTATCAAGCTAACATACTCAATGTATATAAAATAATTAAACATAACTAATGAAAACATATGAAAAATATATAAAGAAATACAATGATAATATAACACTGTATTTATTGTTATTTATTTTTATCAATTATTTGAAAAACTTCTAATTTATCAAATCTACTGCCATGTGCTATATTGATGTTACTATAACTTGATTCTGTGCTATAAATAGTACCCTCAAATTGAAACACCAAATCATTACAACCAAAAATAGCTAAACATGAAGGATTGCAGTAAATTGCATATTGATGATTGATAGCATAACTAAATTTTGCAGTGTTAATATTATTTCTATTACTTATATTAAATATAAAACTTTCAGTGGTATTTTTATAACACCTTCCATTCCAACCAAGTGGATTATAGCCACCAAATATTTGATTTGAATTTTGTATTTTGCCAACCACAAGAGTTTTGTTGATATTATTGCATTTTTGATGAAATGTAGCAGCATTTAAACCATCTCTGCTACTACGATATAGAAGTTTGAATTCGTATTTGACTTCACTGAATGAGGTATATGGTGGACTTTTTCTATCAATCAAACTTGCAAAAAGCAAAGTAAGGTTTTGATTAATTGTCAATGATTTAAATTTTGAGATTCTTGGTGGTAATAAATTT